>QXVZ01033173.1:0-24075 GCA_008931825.1 Phallusia fumigata
ATTGCGCCGGTTCTTTAACGAATCCTACATAGTAAGTTGGTGCCAGCTTCGGTCGTTTCATTGTTGTCTCGCTCAATGCACTTTCACGTAACCTTTGCAGGTTCGATATTCACAGCCGGCATCTGACGACACTTTGACCTTCCTTATTACATTCACAATGTCGATGGTCATGTTTGGGGCCATTTTGGGGTCGATTGCATCGCCGTAAGTTTTTGAATAGCGGAAAAAATTTTAAGGATAAAACATTGATTTTTATAAATTAGGTTCCGAAACTAATTTTTAAATTATTGACTTGTTACGTTACAAGTGGTACTATTTGTGAACATATACATTCTATTGTATTTATCCCAAATTATTTTCATGCACGTAGACAAGTAGGCAATATTCGAACCGTCTAACTATAGGAAGTTTCAAGTATTTGTCGGTAACAGCAAACTACATTCAAACACTAATTCCTCCTGTAGTTGTATTTTGTGTTTAAACAAAACATAAGCCGTAAAAAATAGACATAAAGCTCTGGCGGACATTTTTCAGATTTCACTTGCTTTTTAGAGTATTCGCTATGCTAATGACGCGACGAACCGCCATGATCTGCTATCACGTAGGTACCCTGGTGTCAATCATGCTCATGAGCCCCGTGACGTATTTCCTCCATTCATATGAAGCGATCATCATCGGGAGGTTCGTGAGTGGATTCGCGCGAGGCTTCGGAATGAGTAAGTCATGAAATATTTTTCTTTGAAGCAGCTTTTCTTAAACTGTTTGATTCGACGCCTTGAAAAAGGTTTGTGATAAGAATCAGCGATAAGAATTTCATAATAGCGCTTGTTATCAAGATTGTGTTTTTTGACACTAAACAGTTTAGCTACAGGACGGATTTCTTTGCGACGCCATTGGAACATTAATACGATGCAGTTAGGGAACCAGGGGTTTCAAGTGTGCAACTAGAATTGTAAACAGTCTTTTCTTTTTTAATTAATAGGCGTGGAGTCGTTCTCATTACTTGTTTAAAAAAGCACAATGTGACTTGCTTAAACTTTAACCACTAACTTACAAAAGTGATACGAATTCACTATAAGCACGTACACTAAAAATTCAAGCCGAATATGTGGCGAAACGTTTACTAATGCGGTTTCATTTGGTGATTGTGCCGTGGTATGCATCGTTGGTCCAACTAACAGTTACAGCCTGTTTATGAAAACCAGTGACTTTCATATTAAGTTTTTATTGTTTGAAAATCGGGTCAAGCGGCCACAAAAACGTGTAAATGGTTACCAGGCGCCAGGCCACAGCGATTGCCCGATCTTTTTATTGATTTTTGATCATTTCCTCTGTGTACGTGCGACATGACATCAGGTCAATGTTGTGGGGCATATGGCGGTCTGTGTGTGTACAAAAAAATTTCATTACCGGATTTAGACGCAAATTTGAACGTGCATCGTCGTTAAATTCGACATTGATGTTTTGCCCCTACATCTGCGCCAGGCCTTTCTGCATTGGTTGCCGCAAAGCATTCAAACCTTGCGTGCTATGCTGCCAATGCCGTTTTTNACGTGCATCGTCGTTAAATTCGACATTGATGTTTTGCCCCTACATCTGCGCCAGGCCTTTCTGCATTGGTTGCCGCAAAGCATTCAAACCTTGCGTGCTATGCTGCCAATGCCGTTTTTTAATGTAGTGTGTAACTACTTAGTGCAGTGGTTCGTGACTTAGTGGTAATTACTCCAAAACGGGTAATTTGAGACTTTTTAGGGGCTAATTAGATTATCGTTTTTTTGACTAAAATATAATAAACTTTGTAAAAATGGAGTTTCGTGTGTGATCATTTGTCGTTTCGTTGCAATCGGTGACGTCATAGTCAGCATTTCCGTAATTCTGTGAACACATTTTGATTAAAACTCGCATAGTCGAATGTAGTCAATTCCAAAATTTTCCCCCGGCATCTAACGGTACTCACACGAGGTTATTCATATACAGCCGTCTCTTACGTCACGATTAAACAGTGTGACGTCATCAACGGCTGGCGGATGACGCCATACGCGAGATCAAAGTGCGATAGTTGGGGCTGACGTAGCCATCTGTCAAATAACCAGGTGCGTTTCGTTTCGGAAGTTCCAACCGCCGGGTTACGTGCGCTCGCAGGCATCAACGCGAGGTTGGTGTTCCACGAGCTCCATGTGGCTGTATGTTGAATAGTGGGAGTGGGCTTTCCGAGCTGATGTGGTGATTCCACTTGGTCACGTTCGTTTATTCCCTCTCCGTTTTAAACTGTTCCGAGGCTCTATATGAGCTGGCTTGGAAAGTGATTATGATTCATAAGTAAATTTTGAGGTTGCAATCGTCTCCTATGATGATTGCACACACAGGAAAATATAAGCAAATACAGAACACAATGAACTTTTGTTGAAACTAGAGCTTTATATGGAAAGTGTGACGAACAGTTAAATCTCAAAGTCGAATACATCTTGTGCATATGTCGCTCACACACATGATCGCAAAATTCCATTGCTAACCACAAAACTTGAACAATTTTTGGAATCATTTAATTAAAGGCATAAGTTATTGCCAAAACGTTTAAGGAATAAAATTGTTAACGCCGGTGGTTTTAATAAATCACTTCAAAAATAAAGAAGATTTATCTGTTTTCATAAAAAATACGCGGGCCAAAATAGTTTTTAAAAGCGACATGCTTTATTCATCAAATGTTTCGTCAATAACTCATGCCATCATCAGTGATGCAATAAGCAAGTATTTATGCATGGAAGAGCGAAATTGTGTATTAATTTGTTTGTTTTTTTGTTTCAGACATCGCAACTTTGATGGTGACCGAATTATCGTGTATTGAGAACTTGGCAGTCTGCCAAAGCCCCCCTGGGTGGCTTTTACCCCTGGGCTTCGTGATCGGGACTGTGACAGGTCACCCAAAGGTACAATCATGATATTTCCACGATTCATCTTTTCGGTTAAAGAGGGAAATGGCTCCTTGAATGTTAAAGTTGATTTTACTGCTGAGTATCAGCTTTACCCAGTGGTTCTCAACTTTTTGGGCTTACGGGACGCTAACAAACTCCTTTTTTTCGTTGCACACTTTGCACGCTAAAGACACATAAGTGTGAAAATAATTTTATTTTGCAACTTTAATGTGATAGATATGGCCGTTTTTGGTAACAAATAAGATCAATACGAGATTCAGCGTTGTCATGCACACCCGCATTTCGTCATCAAGCCCCTAAAGGCCCTCCCGCTATTTTGTGGCACATTTGGAAATCACTCGCGGCACACAGTTTGAGAACCACCGGTTCAGTCTCAAGCCGGCACATGTTTCCACGCACGTTTCCATTGTAAAGAGCGAGCACGTGGATTTTGCCGACGCGCACTTGACCCTGTGACGTAAGCAACACGTGGTCTGCGGTTTATTGTGACGTCACTTGGGCAAACATCCTGTGGAATAAATACGTCTTGTGTTCATTGCGGTCTGTCTGAGCAGTCAATAATTGGACTCTCGCTAAGGGCACAGGCGGTTCTGTGGGTTATAAGCGGACAAGCCGTGCTTCCTATGGTTCCTGTTTGCCGATGGGAAATGAGCAGCGGTTGATGTAGGGACCAATTCCACTCGTTGAGTTTCGTAAGATCAAAATTAGAGTGAATGGTTGTCACCAATATTATCAGTTTCAACTTTTTATGGTTTTTACCACTGATGTTACATCCACAAATTGCGGGCAAAACTATTTACAATAAAAAACCGTATCGTTGCATCACCTTCGCATTTACCGATGTTGTTTGTTGTGTGCAAAGACGCATAACTGATTATCATCAACTTATCGATTTCAATTTTTTATTGTCTTCAACATAAAAACTAAAATATAATTCTGCAAATCTGATCGTACATCCACAAACTGCGGTGAAAACTATTCGGAAAGCGTTTTTACTGTTGTTCGTTGTCTACTCTTAAATTTTTTTGTTTTACAGGTGCTCGGTAGCGACACCATGTGGCCAGTTTTAGTTGCCCTACCCGGGATACTATCCGTGTTTTATCTGATGAACGCCTGCGTGATCCCACCATCACCTGTACTTCTACTGAGGGCTAAGAAGAAAAACGAGGCTTACAAGACCCTTATAAAGTTACGAGGCTCCACAAAGGTAAGAACGAAGACGTTTTCTTCACTGATATGCGAAACTTGAGTACTGTAGTAGCTTCAAAATAGGATGGAACGGCGGTGATTGGAATAGTACAGAACAAAGAAATATGAATTAAATGCAGGATGGTTTGAACGTTTGTTTTAGCAGATTTGTACGTTATATTGTTATACAATGAACTTTAATGACTTTTGTTTCCAAACCTGGGTGCCGCGACCAATGTACTAGACTTTTCCATTAGTTTAAGCCTTACCAGGTATAACGGTGAGTAATGCTTACGAAATAGACTGACTTGATTGATGTTTATACATTACGATGAAAATGCAAATGACAGTTTACTTCGTCTTGTTCCTTTTGTAATTGCCATGTAAACCACCATGGGTGTCACGATTCAAAAGTCTCAGCAAATGTGTGCCCCAAAACAAAAAACATATGGAACCACTGCCCTAGCATATGTTGTTGCATAATCAACAAGTTTAATTTTTTTGTCAAATTTCAGGACGCTTTAAGACTGGAATTCTCACAACTGGAAAAACGAGTTATGGAAGGTCCACAGTCCAAGCGTGTGGCATTCAGTGAGCTGCTCACTAACCCCACCTACCGACGACAACTTTTTATTGCCTGTGTGATTTTGACCAACATTCAATCCATCGGCTTTATCAACATCATGCTATACAGGTATAAGCATTATCTTTGCAACATATTGATATTGTACTGAAAAAGTTATTCGTTCAATTGTTACACTTGATGTATAACTGGCAAAGTTTCCGAAAAGACATACGGGTTTAACTCGGTGGTTCCCAGCCTTTTTTGATGCATTCTCCCCTTTGCTTCTATTAAAACTTGTTATTCCTCCCCTACTAGACAAGAAGTAATAAAAAGTAATATTAAAAAGTTTGGAATAACTGGTCTAAATAAAAAGAAATACTACACTTGTCATGAATATCTTAATTATAAAGTTGAAATTCGTTCCCTGTTGGGTACCGCTGGTTTACCTATCGTTGTTTCGTTAATAGCGACGCCATCTTTATCGATGCCGGTGTTTCCCCCGAATATGCGACGTATCCGTCGATAGGAGTGTGCGGAGAGGCTGTCGTGCTCGCGTTCGTTGGGGTAAGTGGTGTGTGACGTCATCAAAAGTATGAATGCTGATGTAGATTACTAAAGAGTGCGTCGGTAAATCTTACAAAACAGCCACAGGAGTTGATGTCAGGTTTAGGCTTTGTGGCCACTATGCCAGTGGTTCTTTGCTTTTTATTATCGTTACCCTGGAAAAATTAATGGATTTCATTTTCCCTTCTTTTAGAAAACAAAACAAAATACAGTTTGACGTCACAGAACTATAACGTCACAGAAACTTAATTTTTGTTTTCTTTTGTGCTTTTAGTCGTTCATTCTTAAAAGGCTGAAGATGCGCAGGGTGCTCATATCAGGAAACCTTATCATCGCAGTTTCCTGTGTTGCGCTGTCCATTACAGCAGCTCTCAAAGACCTCAGTCCGGCCATGCCCTATGCCAACATATTTGCAACAGTCGTCTACATGTTTGGGTGAGAATTCCACTCATTTTGGTGGCAATATACGGGAGTGTGTTTGAAATACCGAAGTTTTGGTGTTAAAATACAGTTTACACACTATAACTTGCAAATGTAGTTATTACCAAGAAGGATCATGTATCGTGTGATTAACACATGGTTTTGCAACAAAAAAATAATAAATCTGGAATTTTATTGTTGGAAAATCAGGAATTTTAAGTAATGTTTAAGAAAAGTGCTGGCATTGTTTAAAACAAAGCAACAAGTTCTCAAAGACATATAGACCGGTGGTTGCCAACTCTTTTTGCTGCATTTCCCCTTGACTGATTTTTGAACTTTTCATTCCTCCCCTCCCAGACAAGAAGTAATAAAAAGTAATATTAAAAAGGTTTGGAACCACTGGTCTACCGAAAAAGAAATACTGCACCTATTATGAAAAACATAACTATAAAGTAAAAATTTCTCCACTAAACTCATAGATTCGTTTCCACCTGGAAACCAAATGTAGACATATAAAGCCGCAACATGCTTTGTGAAACAGCGCCACTTTGTGGCTAATATATTTGAATATGTTTCAACACTAGGGTTGGAACCGGTCCGATGCTCGTATCCTTCCCGTTGATGGTCGAGAGCATCAACAAATATCCACAGGCGAATGCACAAATACTGATCGTGGCTGGAACTGTGTTCTGGGTGGCTGCGTCTGGAATAGGATTTTCTGCACCTTACTTATTTGTAAGCACAGTAGTTTGTAAGATAGTAAAAGACGAGTTTTTAGGCTTTTTCAAGTTTAACTAGCATTAAAATTGGAGCTATAATGTTATCCAGAATTGGAGTGGAATTACCGAATTAGCGAAAACTAGGAATCAAACTAAATTACAAACTAGATTTACTTTGATAATTTTGTTGCGCTTTGTATGCGTGAGGTACGTTCTTGTATCACTTGCTGAAAAACGCCGTTGGACAAAGTAGCAATTTCGGTAAAACCGGCAGTTAGTTTAGAATTAAAATTAGAGCACGCAAGCTATTACTAGACAAATTAGATTAAAGTTAGAACTATCGACATTTTGCTCTTCAAACGTCTAAGGCTCTAGTCTAAGGCTCTAGTTTGGTTTTACTGAGATTTGTACGAAATCGAAACAATGAAAAAGAGTCAACAGATTAAACATACAAATAGGAAAAAACCGCACAAGTTGACAGAATTCTGACCAGTTGCTCTTATGTTGCAGAAATGTCTCGGTCCATTCGCTTGGCTGGCATACACAGGGATGACGGCCTTGACAACTGCTTACTTTATCTTCTTTCTTAATTCTTCATGAACATAGCGAAACCGTTCAACTGTGCTTTTTTGCCAAATGGAGTTTTATTGGACCCAGTGTGGCATCGTTAGGCAAATTCAGAATCTGCTGCAGTGGTTCCCGACTTTTTTACCTTCATTGTTCATTTCTCCTGAGGCCAAATTTCTACATCCAACAATTTGCTAAAATTTTATTTATTGATTTTGCTGGTTCTAATTTTCCTCTGTCGTTACCAACGAGTGGGTAATTACCCAAGTGAAGAACCACTGCTCCAAAGTGAGAGACATCCTAGAAATGTAAATGCAGTCACACAAAAACGAAAAAGAGTAGGGGAATTCCCTATTTGCGTTCTTGTGGGGGGGGGGGGGTAAAAAAATATGTTGTTATACAGACAGAGTATTACAGCCTAACGTGCTGTTGTTGCCGCTATAGTCTTTCTGCTTTTTGGTGCCATCTTGTTTAAACTATGAGCTGTTATCTGCTGTGTTAAATTCCCTGCCAGTACTTCTTCGCAAAACCTTGCTGGCATCTCATGTTAGCCCGGAAACTGGCATCAGTAGCCCAAAATGTCGACAAAAACTTTGTTTACAAAGGAGAAAAACGCCACTTTCGGTTTCAGTCGATTGTCAAAACAATTACACCGCAATTTTATTTTTTCGTTTTTGTTTATCTTTTATTTATTCAAAGTAGCAGAAATTTTCTTTTTTAGAAACAAACCGTATTGGAAAACAACTATACAACACCACAATTTTTTTATATTATTCCCGATATTTAATGTGTTTTGGTCGATTTTTTTACACCTGCACATATTGTGAGCTATTATGTCGCACAGCATATTTTGATGACAAAATAGAAAGTTGCAATGCGTTATTGTGTTTGTTTTTCTTGGGTTTGAGGTTTAATGTGTCATTTATACCTTTCAGACATTGCTGTGATGTATAATAGACATAATGGAGTTTTTAAACTTCTGCCATTTGCAAAATGTATGTAACTGTAATATCACCCTTACTTTAAACTTAATGGTAAATTGAAGAGTTTACCTTGCCTTCCTGCACTTTGAGGTGAAATTAGTTGGAATTAACATGTTTTCCCACAGATTGTGCAGGCTTCGTGTAGGATTTACATGACAGATCAACCCAGTGGCTGCCACCCTTTTCCCTCATTACATACGCATCTGTAATAACTCTAATATCTAGAAATATGCTGGTTGATATAATGAAGAATGCCGCTTTCAAAAACTATTTGGGCCATTATATTTTTACTAAATTATCTGTTTTCCTGGTGCTGCTCATACTTTAATTAAACGTTAAACAGTGATAGTTTCAGCTAGCAAATTCAGCGTATACCCCACCTGCTGTCCGGACGTTACCCGCAAGTAAGTATTGCCTACAAGGCAAAGAATTACTCATGTAAACCAGCCCGTCGTCTAAATGCTGTTTACCTCCTTGACCATTGCGTTACGTAGTTCCTCTGTGACGTCACAGTTGCAAGGTGTGAATGAAAGGTTTTCAGCAGAGAAATCAAGTCAACATTTAGCAAGATGTGAAGGAAGGTATGCTGCCTGATATGGGTAGTAATGGAAATGAAAAGTTATTTCCCAAGTTACCCAGCCTGGCCAGCGCTTTCACGTGAGTACCGCTAGAGACAGGGTCAAAGTAACGACATATGTAAGCCACGTTCTAAATTTAAACAGCACATCCTGTTAGTTATGTGCTTTATACACAAATTATGGAGCAAATTAATGAAAACTAAACCTTCAAAATATTCTTTTAAAAGACGGCTTAGTAGCGTATTCAATTTAAAAGTCACTGCAGTAGCCTTTCATTAATTAAAAAATGAGCATGACCCTATATACACCCATTAAAAGTTTTAAGATTTAAGAAACTTTTACACAATTTTTTGGATGTTTCGAAACAACTATGATCCAATATCTTGATGTTTAAATTTGACTTTATTGGCTGGTTTTGTTTGAAAGCGTTTACTTGACTTAAATTGGTGAAACGCGTTGTTTTTATGCAACAGACAGCGTTGTGAGAAGAGCGAAAACCTCGCCGACTCTTGTTACAATAGATTCCATGAAACCCACAAATTGTGCACTTTTGATCGAGAGCCGGGAAGGTTGCTTGGAAGTAAGTAAATCTTGTGCGATATAAACACAATGGTACAGGGAGCGTCAACCCTTGGGGCAAGTTCCTATGCCTGGCTGCTGAATTTTCCTTAAAACTTCGGTAGAAGATGTTTTCGCTTGTGTGGTTGCTTGTGATGTGTAGGAACAGGCCTCGATATTGCAGCATGTTTATAACCCTAAAGGGCGGTGGCGATTTTTACTTTACCACATGGTTGTCTCTCATAGCCTAAATCAGTGGTTTATTAACCTATGGGTATTTACCCACATTTGAGTAATGGCTGGATAACAAGTTGGTAATTACATAAACCCGTTAGCTAAAAAATGACTGTTATATATTTAGCAGGACAGAACTCGCAAAATAAATCAACTAGATTTTGATAGATTGTGGGAAATAGAAATTTGTGTGAATTGAAATAACCACTGCTGGTTTTGAGTCTGAGTTTGACTAACGATGTCGTCTTCAATAATAAAACGAAAACTTTTAGATTCCAGCTTTTCTTCTGCAGAGGATTTCCTAACGACTAATAACACACCACGTGAATTATTCTACCGAGCCGGTTTAGAGTGTCAGCGCACTCGTCTGCCGAAGGTCGAGCTCGCGATCGGTTTGGCGGACATCGACGCCACCGAATTCCCGCCGATCGCCACAAAATCGTCCCGAGGCTTTCGGGGCGTACTGCCGCTAGACGCTAGCCATGTCAAGGCAGCAACTAAGCGAAAGAGCATTGCTTTGCGAGTGTATGGAGATCAACTTCCACTAGCTCAACGAGATTTGAAGGTTTGTTGAGAATGACAATGTGACAATTGTGGTGTAACAAGTGCAAAGAAATCTTCTAAGCTTACAAACCTAATAGAGAGAAACTGTGGAGACTAGAATGTAAAATACGTTTGTTTAGAATATAGCAATTTGACGTTTTGCAAAATTTAAGCCAAAACCACATGCATACAAGAAAAGGTAAATACTAAAAACCCTTTGGTTTTCAAAATGTGCGTCGTTTTAACTTACCAAGCGCGTCGTACAATAATTCTAGTTTTCGTGTCAATAAATACAACTGTGATAACAAGCGTCCGTATTAAATTCTTATCGCTGGTGCGTCGAAAGTCCAACCAACTTTTCCAAGGGCGTCGCATCAAAAAATGTTGGAAAAACACTGCTGAAACAATACTTGCTAAAACTGTAGACATTGTAAAAATTTGTTTTACGTGGCATAAAAAACCATTCTAACACACTTGTACAGGCGGTAACCCATATTTCAGAAATCCATATTTTTATTCAAAAGCGTTTGTTGTGTTCGTCATCACAGGTGGTCAAGTCCGAAAAGGCATTTTCCGGCGAAAAGCGAACAGCGACATGTAGCGGCCAAACACACAGAAGCGTTCCCTCTCTGGCGCCCCAAGTGATCGCACCGCGCGGCAACGGCCTTGGGAAGTTCCCGTACGAAAATCAATCCTTCGTCGATTTGTGTCGCAAGAGTTCCGCCTTTACTCCCCGAATTCCAATGGGCAACATTGCCTTCAGACATTCTGCCACAAGTTTTCAGGCATTGGTCAGTGATAGTTTAATGTTTTAATATGTTGTGCTTCTTTTGCTGTTGCAGAGATACACGAAATATGGAAACTTTAAAGCGAAGATGAAACACGTTTTGAATAAAGGATCGAAATTTGGGAAAAACAGCCTCAAACGAAGACAGAATCAGTCGGTATAAGTACAAAGAAATGTACATTTCGCCTATATTGACATCGTCAATTCTGTTTGAATAAGGAACTGACGATGACCATCAAGGCGAAATATATATTTCATATATCTTGTACCGACTGATTCTGTCTTCATTTGAGATTGTGTCTCTGATATTTCGAGATTTTAACAATTTGTACAAGGAAAGTTGGCACCCATGGCGGTTGTTTGAGGTTAAGATATTGCCAACTCAGAACATTCTAAGTCAGATAATGAAAAACAGGCAATTTTTAACACTTTCGTTTTTGAAAAGAAAATGCCCCGAATGTTTGTTTGTAGACAGTTTTAGTGCAGATCGTTCAAACAAACGAACCAGTTACCTGCAACAAATGCAGAGCTGCTAACAAATTAAACCCGATAACAACAAGTACATATCTGGGTAACATGAATTCGCATTATACACCGGATAACCTGGGTATCCCATTTTAATTTCAGACTCCACAAAGCAGCGCACAACTGGGCATTCCCCGCACGTGTTCGGTGAAATCCCTTACTGAACAAACTGTGACGCTACCACATATTTCGTCATTGCCCCACGTGACCGTAGAAAGCTTGCTAAAAGGTGAGACTGGCGTCTAATCTCCTATTTTGGTCAAAAGACGTTGTTCTTAAAGGAAAAATACTTTATAGGAACAAAGGAGAGTTGCTTGATCAAAACATAACTGCCAGTAAGCTTAAATGTATGTAGTGAACTCATTGTAATGCAAACGTTTCAACGATCGCTGTTGTCATCATCAGTGCCTTAAGTCGTTTTCCTAAAGTTATAAAAGTCGAGTTAAAATTGAGAATCCATGGCCTGCAGTTTTTACTGCTGATTTGCACAAGATTCAATTTGTGCCTCACACTTAGCATTTTCTATCAGACCCGAAATACCAAACCCAAGACAACGCAACACATAGGAAAGGTCAAAAGAAAGTGAAACGAACGCCATTGACAGGGTTTTTTGCGCCCAAAGTACCGCAAAAAGATTGTCAAATTGTTCAAGGTAAGTGTGTATCCATGTTGGTTAATTTTCGACGAAAATTTGTAAGATGTACATAGTGTGGAAATTTTGCGCTAACTTTATGGCACAAGGAATTTACACAGATGTTAAGCAAGCTGAAATTGCAAGTCTTCGATATTCACCCAAAACCGTTACTCTATACTGGTCATAATTTCCAGTTTCAAAATAAAAACAAACATAAAAATGGACAGAACAAGAAACGCCTTTACCAATGGTTACGCCGCCAACCAAGAAAATATCACTGCCTGAAATCACGAGCGAGGACCAACGACCAACGCCGACACCACCCAGCGCCGAAGAGCGATCGCCGTCGACGGGGACAAGCACCGATTACGTCACGGCCGATGACGTGGACCAAATATTCCCAGACGACGACGACCCCAACATTGTTGAACCAACCTTGGTCGAAAAGCCTTCAGACAGCAACACGAATTATACAAGTTGTGAAAGTTTCGGATCATTGCCGTCGGTTCAAGTGAAAGACGAGCTTCCAAGCATACTACATGACGTCACTGCCTTGAGCGGGGGAACCACCCCGGCAACCGGGCACGACGAAGTGACGTCACTGCCGCCGCTGACGTCGCACGTCGACTTTCGCGAAAAATCGGCAAGCCACGACGNCCTTGGTCGAAAAGCCTTCAGACAGCAACACGAATTATACAAGTTGTGAAAGTTTCGGATCATTGCCGTCGGTTCAAGTGAAAGACGAGCTTCCAAGCATACTACATGACGTCACTGCCTTGAACGGGGGAACCACCCCGGCAACCGGGCACGACGAAGTGACGTCACTGCCGCCGCTGACGTCGCACGTCGACTTTCGCGAAAAATCAGCAAGCCACGACGCCGACGACGAGGGCGATTCGGAGCGCTACGAAAACCTCAAGTACCGCTGCCCAGCGTCACGTGACCAAAAGCGCAATCACGTGACTGAATCACGTGAGTCCCGGTATTTGAATTTTCAAGGTGAGTTCGGTTAAAATTTGGCTCACTTGGCAGGTACACCACCAGAGGGCGCAGCGACGAGTTCAGTTGTGGAAACTGCTGAGCATGACGGCGCGTATAAACGGTTCGCCAGATCGAAACGGAAGATTGTTAAGACCAGACGAAAGCTACGTAAGCTTTACAAACTAATTCCCACTTCAAACTGTACACCATAGACAACCTGTTTCAAAAATCTAAGCTATCCCAAACACCAGTAATATGCAAAAACATTCCAAACAAAGCCAGCCTACATATTATGACAAAACTGAGAGCATTATAAGAGGGGCCAGGTTTTGTATTGTGATAAAGAGTTTTACAGTTTGCCTACTAAGTTCGTCAGTTTAACCGTTTATGCATTTAATGAATCACACCTAATAACTTTGTGGCACCTATATTTAGGTTCGCCGCACGAGGTCGCCTCCGAGTCCTCAACTAACTTGTCTGAGTTAGCGCAAAAGAAAAAGAAATCAAGAAAAAAGGGGAGAAAAAAGAAGAAAGTTTCCCAGTCTGAAGGTATTGTGCGAAAGTTGTTGTCTGAGGCTTCTGCTGATCCCAAAAAGATACAAACCAGCACTTGTGTGTAAAATGTTTTCTATGTTCGACAAACGCTGTTGTGGTTATCATCGTTTATCATCACGACACGCGTAGAAAATCTGTTTTCCACACAAGTACCGGTTGTACTTGCCTTTTTATTCAGACAATTTAAAACCGTGAATTTTGTACTTCAGTATGGCTGTTCATAGTTTATAAAGTGGCATTAGCAGTTTACTTATAACGCGATTTTGGAGAAAAGGAAGAACCTCATCCCTTATTTGCAAAATCGCCCGGCACCGATGATGACAACAACAGCAATTCCATACGTCCAAACATTTGCAATACAATGTATTCACCACATTCAAATTCTCTGGCAGTTCTGTTTTTAATTAACCTAGTCTGTGTGTTTCCAAGAACCTTATTGTTCATTGACAAGACATTAAATCTATGTTTGTTTTCGTCTATTTTCTGACAGAAAACCTTCCTAGTCGAACAAGAGGCTTGCGCAAGACATACGACAGCGATCCGCTGGATGGCGACAACGAGCAGGACGAGAATGACGACTGACGTCACACGGAGCCGAAGTGACTTAATATTCGTTTAACCCGCGGTGGGAAAATTAAAACCCCAGTCGGGTTAAAAGAATAAAATGTTCACCTTGTCCCAGGGGACAGGAAGTGCATTGTTGGTGAAAATGTTAATTGCGCTTCGACAAGTTACGCCTCTAGGGACTCATTCCGCGCTTGTTTTCAAAACGACCCGTTGGCGCTTAAGTAATTATTTCGCGAGGACTAATATGGAGGCTACACCGTGGTTGGAAGTGTGANATATTTAGGTTCGCCGCACGAGGTCGCCTCCGAGTCCTCAACTAACTTGTCTGAGTTAGCGCAAAAGAAAAAGAAATCAAGAAAAAAGGGGAGAAAAAAGAAGAAAGTTTCCCAGTCTGAAGGTATTGTGCGAAAGTTGTTGTCTGAGGCTTCTGCTGATCCCAAAAAGAACAAACCAGCACTTGTGTGTAAAATATTTTCTATGTTCGACAAACGCTGTTGTCGATGTTATCGTTTATCATCACGACACGCGTAGAAATCTGTTTTACACACAAGTACCGGTTTGTACTTGCCTTTTTATTCAGACAATCTAAAACCGCGAATTGTGTACTTCAGTATGGCTGTTCATAGTTTATAAAGTCGCATTAGAAGTTTACTTAAAACGCGATTTTGGGGAAAAGGAAGAACCTCATCCCTTATTTGCAAAATCGCCCGGCACCGATGATGACAACAACAGCAATTCCATACATCCAAACATTTGCAATACAATATATTCACCACATAGCTCTCTGGCAGTTATGTTTTTAATAAGGCTAGTCTGTGTGTTCCCAAGAACCTTATTGTTCATCAACAAGACGTTTAATTCATGTTTGTCTTCGTCTATTTTTTGACAGAAAACCTTCCTAGTCGAACAAGGGGCTTGCGCAAGACATACGACAGCGATCCGCTGGATGGCGACAACGAGCAGGACGAGAATGACGACTGACGTCACACGGAGTCGAAGTGACTTAATATTCGTTTAACCCGCGGCGGGAAAATTAAAACCCCAGTCGGGTTAAAAGAAATAAATGTTCACCTTGTCCCAGGGGCCAGGCAGTGAATTGTTGGTGAAAATGTTAATTGCGCTTGGACAAGTTACGCCTCTAGGGACTCATTCCGCGCTAGTTTTCAAAACGACCCGTTGGCGCTTAAGTAATTATTCCGCGAGGACTAATATGGAGGCTACACCGTGGTTGGAAGTGTGATGCTTTAATTAAAGGGGGTATTGGGTTATGTAAGGGGTCAGCAACCTACAACCTGAGGGTCAAATCCGGTTAATCAAGAAACATCAGGCCAAAGCCGTTTCAGAAACTGCCTACTTATAACAAACTATTACATGAGAAATTGTACTTTTAAAGTAAGAACTAAGCTATGATGTACAGTGCCAAACTTTACAATTACGCATGCGTGGAAAAGTCTTTGTTTTATCGCAATTGTCTTTGCCTCACAAAAACTATTGCTAAATAAGGACATGATTAAAAGTAGTGATGCACCGAATCGCCTAAATTAGATTTGGACCGAAACCGAATATTCGGCAGTTTCCGCCGAATAAATTTCCTAAATCCCATGCGTTTTTCTGCCAGGTAAACAGTGATGCTGCTACGGTATAGTTGTGTTGCAATATTATCTTAGTTCTGTGGGTTTTTATATTGCCTCGGCCGTCGCTGCCAGCCTCCAAATAAGTAGGCCTGCCTACCGATCTTTTGCCAAGAGTAAGCAAAGACGAGAATACCTTAACTTATACCACAAACAGCAGTATCACAAAAAATACCCTGTTTAACAGTTTAATTGTTACGTTAGTAAAAAATCAAAATTCCTTTTTTAAATATTTTCGTTGTTAGATTTGTTAGTTATAGCGCGTTCGTAAAAATGTGTAGTACGTAATTAGGCGGAAAAGACACATTATTGCCCTGAATACAAACATCGTTTTCGGGATGACAATTATTAATAAGGCCCGTACACTGTTGGTGTTACAGAACGTTATTTTCTGTGTGCGTAAAAGTTCGGTTTCGGTCGAATCGCAAAAAATTTTTCGGCCGAAACCGAATCTTCGTCAAAATTGCTGATTCGGCCGAATAAATTCGGCAACCGGGGCTTCGGTACATCACTAATTAAAAGCCGTACATTTGCAACTTTTGATAACAGCATACACAGTGAAGGGAGATGAATTGAAAGTGAGAAACTAGTACGGCCCGCTGAGACCGTGTCGATCTTATGGTTTTGACTCGTGGCTTGAAAGTGGTTGCCGACTCCTTGGGGTATTGGTTCGGTTTAACACTGTAAAAGGTGGTTGCTTCTTCATTTCACCACAGCATTGCAGCTAGATTGCGCAATCAGTGTTGCTTATAAAACACCTTTTTTAAATTTAACGAAAAAGCATGTTTCCTTATCTTAGCCTGGTGCCTATGAAAACACGCACGAGAAAATGGTTCCCTTTGGTAAATGCTTTTAAATGTTGAAAAACTTTGCACTTGGGTGTTCAAGGTAGGACTTGGAATAAACATTGCCGGCAAGGTGTTCTTTACCATAGCGAGAGGAATCTTTAAGTGTTGCTGCACGTTTGAAGTCAGTATAACTGCTTCACACTATAGCACCAAATTTTCAGAAGTACCTTTATCAACATGCGACAAAATTAGGAACACAAGAAACGAACAAAAAAGCAACTGATGAAAAACATGATTGCCAAAGAGTTTGCTAAAAGTAACGGCATTTTGAATGAACAGCGATTGTTGAAACGTTGCATTAAAACGGTGTTTCCCCAAAGGCATTCCCGGTGGTACGCGAGCATTAAATTGAATTCAGAAAGTGAAAAAGTTAAGTGATAAGCGACAGCAAAAAGATTGGCAAGATCGCGTTAAAACGTATTCTGAGACAAAATTCCCACGAAGCCAAACAATCTTCGCGCAATACCAACAGTTTGCCGAAGAAAACTCGGATCCAATTTTTAATTTGTATTTAGTTTTGTTAGTTGCCGTTGCGATGTAGTTCACTTTACGCGCTCGATAGGATAATCGATTGGGCGGAACGGTTAGAGATCAATTACGCAATAATGAAGTGATTCTATATCCCCGCACCGTCCAACAGGATGCCTTTCGTGCCCAACGCAATTAAAATCGACAAAACAGACGTCTGTGGCTTCAATTTCCATGGCGTTTAACCGTGGCATTTGATGGGTAAGGTATTGTTTTCCGAATATAGCTAAAAACGACAGGTGCAGCCTGGTTCAGGTGTCGTTTATTAAAGGTTAATTAGCTTGTTTTTTGCTTGTTTAACGGTTGCGAAGCGGCTGAACCCTACAAAATGCAGATAGATTTTTTTAGGTGGGTATGTGCAAATTTATGCTTTTTGGTATTTTGGTTTCAAGCCTTCGTGACATTTCTACCTGGTTAAACTAATAGTGCTTAAATTGTAAGCAAGTTATCTTTATTTTTTGAGGAAAATTTTTTTGAAAAGTGGTGTTTTTAAAATTAAAAACGTAATTGCCAACTTGTATGTAGTGAATGCATTGTAATGAAAACTTTTCGACAATCAATGTTGTCAGCACTATCAATGCATGTATATCAGCGATTGTTGAAACGTTTGCATTGCAAGTTCTTTCTGAAAAATTGTTGTTCAAAAACATTTTGGCTTTATCGGTAATGAAAAAGTCTCGGCCAGTTATGGTTCATTTTAAGCTAACCTTGTTTCGAACCTCGTCTCTTGCTTTCCTGACTTTGAGTGGTTTTAAATTGCGTAACTTTCATTTATCCAAGGTAAAAGCTATTCTGACACCCGTACATCCGGAATACGATTTGAAACATTGTCGATTAGAAAGGTAACCGCTTCGTTTTAGCTATAAAATATTAATTTAACACTGACAGCAAATCGCTTTTCCAATAAACCCCAGTGAAACCACCTTCCATTTAGGCTCATGGAAGTAACGGAAACCGGCGGACCTGACAGAGGTCAAAGGTCATGACGTAAAACATGCAACAAAGCGGTGTTTGCAGACTTTTTAAAAGCAGAGCAAGTTTATAGAAGTAGCTGCTGAGGCAGTGGTTCCCTAACGAGGAGTAATCCATCCTTAGGGAGGAATTTCCACTGAATAGTTGAGATATACAGTATGAGTGCAGTATTTCTTGTTGGGCCACTGTTTTAAAACATGCGATTGTTCGAACCTAAGCTGCGTTAAAGTAGCCAGCCGTTTTACCAGGTGTTGGCTTCTACGTGTGCGCATTTTTAAGAAGCGATTATTCTCGTTGACTGCTTTAGAGTTATCCTTTGCCTTGAAACACCGACTTTTGATGCTCTTCGCCCAGACGATTTTTAGGCTTATGTAGTTTGCGTTTGATATTGAGACTATCACCAACCTAAGCTGCGTGCAAAAACCTTCTAAAAAGCAGTTTGATGTCTTGAACATAAAAGACAGTTAGCTAAACAGCAATGCCACAACAAAGTTTGCGAAAAGTTTTAAAATTCTTTGTAGTTACTACATAAAGATAGTATTTTGGCGATGTGATTGGTGTTTCCTTCTTTGATTTGGGCTAAAGAGTAACGAAGTGCAGACCGTTGTCATATTTGCAATCTAGCTAATGTAAATTAAAGGTAAAACGTGTTTTCTTGAATAGAGATGTGTTTGTGCTTCACGAACACAGGGCAATTGAAAACAGTCCCGTTCTTTGTCTGTAAACGCGTCAAGAGTTACGGACCATTTATTGAAGTGCAACTTCGCCTCTTAGGAAAACCGAGCCAAGCCAAACTTGAATCGACCTACTCGACCTCCAACGCTTTAAGCTAATTGCATAGCGGTTTTAGGACTGTCTACTTGGAAAGGAGATATAATAGGAAATTGGGAAAATCGAAAAAAAAAGTTTGCCTAATGCAAATGGCACTTCAAAGGTGGTTTAGTGATTAAAAATTGAATCGCTGTGGTTGAGCGCGCGAAGCTCGTTAGGGAATTTAATCAAGCGTGTTTAGTTGTGCGCCGCGCTTTTCGGTTTGATGCGACGGCACAAATGTCTCGCAGGAATTGTTGAAAAGCAGAGTGGCAATAAAATTGCAGTCAGCAGTCATGTCGTGTTGTTCTTGTTCTCAACAGATCACTTTGTTTTAATCACCTGAATCAGTTGTCCCCAAACTACGAAGGTCTTCTCAGTGGCACACAAGCATCTTTTTTGCCTATTCGTGTAAAGGTTCGCCAAAATTTTTCCTTGAGCATCATAGTTTTGCATTTATTGTTTGAACAATTTAACAAAAAGCCATTGAGTCAGCAGGTTAGATCTTGACAAACGAAAGCAGCATTTTAGGTTTGTAGCGATGATGACGTTGTGTATTTGTGATTCTGGAGTTTTCTAAAATTAGGCGGACATTGTACGAACCGAGAATTGGAACATAAGTACATACAGTTTTAGAACTGACTGACCCAAATTGTCGTACGTACAGACTCAAGATGACTTGTAAGCTATATTCACAGAAGTAAGTGAGTTGACAAAAATCGATAATCAGGATTATCTGCTGATACCCCAATAAGTACTGTCTGATGTTAAAAACTCAAGTAAGTCGAAGACAATGCGACGAGAATAGAACTTATCCCTAAGTAGTTTTGTCAGGTTTAGGCTATTTAAGTCGACTTACAAGGAAACGTCTTTTCAAATCAGGGTTCGTCATTAAGCACAAGGGTATGGCGACAAATACATGACATTGTTTGGGCGTTCCTTGGGGAATAGATCAGTCCAATGCTAATTTAACTGCTAATGCGTCATGTGAAAGCCCTTTGCTGCGAGTTAGGAGCCTGTCTTGTCTCAGTTTTAAATTTATTGGTTACACCCACTTTGCAGGATCAATTGATCAATTGCGTAGGAAAGAAAATGGCTTAGTTTTAAACGCAAACAACAAAAATATCTTTTTTGAAGAGCGGTGTGCAAAATGGTTCGACTTACGAATGCTGGAACCTAATTTTGTTCAATTCAGGTCAATTTGTTGAGCAAACTAGTTAAGTGTAATCCATTTTAAAACCTAATAAAAACGCACATAGTTGCATGTCGGAGGTATATTAGTGCAGAAATCGTTCTGCACCACGGGTGCTTAACACAGACGACTCCAGGTAAGGATAAACTATAATAGAGCTGAAGCTTACAGCACACTCAAATCAGTCTGTGCATTTCTTATTGCGAACGATAAAAATCGATTTTGCCAAACAAACGGCATAATCTGTTCTTATTCAAATAGAATTTATTTTTGTGTAAGTACTGTCAAGTGCAGTTACCATTTTGGCATGCAATAATGAACATGGGTTTAATAGGGTTTAATGCATTTGCTACATAGTCCATACGTTTTGCTTCAACATCATTAAACGATGCTTGATTTGCATTTCAAAATGAGATTTTCTGACAGCCGACATATATAGAGCACGTACATCATTAAGTATTCATAACGGTGTTGTGACATTTGTCCACATCGGAACGCCGCATTAGGCTGCCCCCAACCACAAACTCAAACTGGCATATTCAGCTATGATGCACAAAACAACGCCAGCGCCAGGCTTTTAATTGACAGCGAATTCGACGGCCGAATTTCCAGGCAGGTAGGTAATGATAATAAAAAGCTTAGCGGTAATGGCTGCCCTGAGCCGGATCCATGCAACACGGAAATTGCATTTGGAGGGGAAAAGAAAAAAGGCCAATGCTAAGGGGAAAGTCGCACTGCAGTCGCAAATTAAAACAATGGTTGTCGGTACAGCGGCGTATTTGAGTGTCTGTCTGCAGCCAGTGGTACTTAGTCTCTTAGCTGTCGAGGACATGTGGACTAATTCGCTCTCATAGAATATCTGATTGGAGAAGGGATTGAACTTGTGACTGGTCAGTCAGAGTTGACTAATAAATACAAAGTTGTTCGAAAATATCGAAAACTTGTCTGTTTTTTGTTTGTTTGCAATTGGGTTAAAAATCACAAGGAAATAGTTAGTCTGATTTAATTAGTAACAAAAAAATGTGTTTTAAATATTAATGGTCAATCATATTTTGTTTGTTTTTTTACAAATGCTTTAGGAACTACGAAGCGTTTGGAAGTTGTAGTCTTTCTAAATGTTTTAAATGTGCTGAATTAAGAAGCTCAGGGTGGTGCATGTTGTTGTGAAAAATATCGCGCAACCGTTTTTACCGGTCAGGTTCAGTTTGGACAAGTGTGCCTTGTTTTGGTTGGAAAAGAAGCTTGTATATACTACAACATGTTTCATCCAGAAGCAATATACTAGCGGCAACCCAGTCAGTTTTAGAGATGCGCATAAAACGCCGAAAATGCAAACAGTTCTGGCATCCCCTTCGGTTATTTATTATATACGCGTTATGTATTAAGATAAAATAAAGTGTAGGTAGAACTAATCCTAATGATTCAGCATCCTTGCACCCCCTGGGAACAAATCCCGATAACCCCTGGGTAAGAACCCCTTTTGGACGCAGTCAAACTTTTAGTGGTTTCACAACGGGTTTACAGGGATACTGCTTGTCAGGTTTTATGTTGTCGGCCGTCTGTCGTGGGAATAAAGCCGCACGGGTCGGCGAGCATTTCGCCTGCGGCAGCGCGGGGCACGCAGCGGTGCAATATCAATAACGTTGTGTGATGCGCTGGGTGGTTCTGCATGCCAACTAACCGGTCCATGTAGTGCTCCATCTCAATTCATCTGCCAGATGTATAAAGATAAAACTCAATGATGAGCGATGGCGTGGATGCTGTGTTACAGAGCTGACGTTAATGTTGCAGTTTGGGCAAAACTGCACTGTTGAATGCAATGTAAAACCATGCAACGGATTTGACTGAAGAACACTTTTTACGCACTTTAAATGAAATTTAATGCTGTGGTTTGGAAATGCTAAACACCTTCATGTACAATCCCTAATAAAAAATTCTTCCCACAATGCGCCAAACTCTCTTGTGAGCCCCGTCACATAACGCCATATAATGACTATACGTAATAGTTATTTCGCGCTCAATGAAGTTTTAACGTTGCGCGGCTATCTCCGGCTTGGAGATTATTTTGGTGCAATTGTGTCGCTGTGATTTCTTTTACCAAGCCTTATTTGGCATGTTAATTAGAAGAGTGTGTAACTCACATTTTTGAGATTTGGAAACAATGCCTTAGTTTTTGAGTGAAAAAAATGAAGATGCAAATATGACCGTTCAGTAAAAATATTACGACCCGAAAATGTTTAGAGTTCTAGACATATCCCAGTCAGTAAACCTACAGGAAATGGCAATGGTAAATATATATGTCGTGAATAAAACTTTGTACGTTTTAATTTACAAGTAAAAGCATTGGGAGCAAGAAAGAGCATTACATTGATCTGGGACAATAATCACTGCATTGCAGATTACAAGTAACGTTTCTCAATGAACGTAAATCTGCTGAACTCGTAAACATCTTGTTACGACTGCTCGCCATGACAACGGAATTTTACGATCATCTGAACCAGTACAATGTGACGTACGTCATGACGTCAGAAACATCCGGAGATTACGTCACCAACCAGCCGTGCCACAATGTGACGCAAGATTACCACGTGTGTACTGTGACGTCATGTTTTGATCTCGCTTCAAGTAAGGGTTGTTGTGTAATGCTTTTGGATGGTATTTATTCAAGTTTGTGAGGTTTTTACCGAACTTTGGGTTAATTAAGTTAGATATGTCTTTTTGTTTGTTTCGTTTTACCTTTAAATAATGAGTCCGCCGTCGAGCAACCTGCCTCACNTACCGACTAGTGGCAATTTCTCCCCAAGCCGGCATTTTATTAGCCAAGCGAAGGAATTTTCACTTTATAGTTAGGTTCATCATGATCAGTGTTGTATTTCTTTTTAGGTAGATCAGTGGCTCTAAACCTTTTAACGACTGCTTACTGCTTAATGTATCAGCTCTCGTAAATACGAACTCCACATCACAAAATAATTATCCAACAGAACGTTTTTGTAAAACAACTCTATCTGTAGAACGAATGTGGAAAGTCGACATTGGATGTAACGAAATTGGAATCGCTCTGCTCATTACCTTTTTCACACTCTTGGCCGCCGGCATCGTCATTGGCAACCTCGTCATCATCTACGTCATGATTGCGTCAAAAGCGTCGAGAAAGCCACACGGCTGCGTGAAATGCTCGCTTGCATTTGCTGACCTCCTGCAAGGTAAAGAATTCTTGTAATACCCTGAGTGCACCGTTTGTTTAAGCGTGACGTCATACTATGACGTCACCAAGATTCCGTTTCAAGTTAGCGTTAAATAACTACCTGCGTATATTATATCTAAACGCTGGAGTTAAAAAAAATGCTTAAAGAATAAAAAATGTCCTAATTGTGCCTAGTAGCAACAGAAAAATTCAGAAGCTTCGTGAATTTCACTTTTCCACTAAAAAAGTTGGAAATCAAAGGTTTTTATACATGGACAGTTTGAACAATTGTGTGATAACTTGGAGTTGACGTCAGTTTTTGGCACATAACGTTTGCTTCACCTCAATAGCTCTGAACACCAGATTTTTTTGCCAATAATTTCCATTTATTAAGCAGCATCGCGCTCCAAAGGACCAACTTTGTGCCTGTATTTTAATAACTGTCTGTCAAGACAAAGAACGAAACTTTAAAACAAAACACTACAGCGATGATAGAAATTTTCAATCGATAATTTACTACGATGCAATCAGTACTATCCAGATCAACACAACATTGAAAATATTTACTAGTAGTCAATCCATAAGACGGATTCTGAATAAAAACCAGATAACGTAGCCCTGAGAGCATACAATCATCAAATACAGAAGAGAAAAACCTGCTTCTTTAAGTAAATATTTAATATATGAGACAGCGATTTCCACTCGAATAGTTCCAGTCTGATCCCACAAAGCTAAATAAAATCAATGAAATCCAGATCCGAAATCTAATCATCCCCAAACAACGCGGATTAGGATTGATTGAGCAGAAACTCCAAAGGTTTGAAACCGCCATGTGAGATTGGAATTGCTGCACGGCAATTGTAAAGTAATGAAAAATGCGCGATTACTCGGGAATCCGAGCGTAAATCATTTAGTCTGCACAAAGGTCACGCAATTCTGCACTTCATAACACAAAAGTTTGGAAGACTACATGGAATCGACGACAAAGAACATAATCTTGAAAACTACT
>QXVZ01033179.1:0-33071 GCA_008931825.1 Phallusia fumigata
TAAAAAACCTTTTCTTGAATTTACACTCAAGTTTGAGATATTTTGCACATTTTCTCTTTTTTTAAACTGGGATTTTTCACAATTAAGACCAGTGGTTCTCACCCGGGGTGTCCATATACCCCAAGGAAGTTTTCTGGAAGTCCACAAAATAATTTTAAATTTACATGTTATTGTTGTTTGTCAAATTGTATTTTAATAGTATTTACGCTTTACTGCCAGATATTGTTATGCTAACCTCTTTGTGACACTATCTGCTAAATAGGTACCTGCTTAGTGTTCACAGCATTTGTAAAAAAAAAATTTGAGATCAGCAAAAAGGGTTAGACAGAACTCAAGGTTGAGAACCACTGATTCGAACACTGTGTGTTTGCCATGATAAAAAAATAGCAAAAAACATTAGTGAATTCCCAATTTGGTTTTACAATTTACTTGTGGTTTTTTATGTTGCTGATCAACAGTAAAAAAGTCACGTTTGAAAACCTGGACATTGTCTTATTTATTTAGTAGGGTTTGCTCCCAATGGTAGCATAGATTCAGCAGTCTGTATGCATTATTTCACATTATTGCAAAGTTTTTCTTTCCTTTGTATTTGATTTATTAACCAAACTCATGAAAGCTGCATCTATAGTTATTTCACATAAATTATTGTGGTTAACTAAGGTTTTGTTAATTGATATGTTTAATTAATAAAGCATGTCGCTTTTAGGAATCATTTGGGCCAGCGTATTGTTGGTAATAGTGCTAAATGTTTCACTTAAAAAATCCACATTTCAATGTTTTAATTCCACCTATTTAAATTTGCAACCTTAATCAACATTGCTGCCATCCAGTTTGGCATTTGTAATTAATGCATCAGTTTAAAGGACTTCTAATTAAAAAATGACAAAGGGTGTCCAACCTACAACTCGGAGACTTTGCCCCACTTTATTCAGCCTATAATTTTTTGTTTCACGTAAACCCTGTTTAATCACATATTTTGCACCAGTAAGTAGTAGCTGTTACAAAGTTGGTTTCACACATTGCCATAATTTGTGCATCAGCTTTCACTGTTTAGCTTGTGTCAGTTTTTGACACATTTCAATTTTATTAAACCATGCTGTACAATAAGCTTGGGCACCTCTGATATGGACAGTTTAGCCTCTTAGCACAAACACTAAAATTTTGAAACTAAGTTTAAAATTTACATACAACAGTCCTTTCGGCAATTTTACTTTGTTGCATATAAAGGCAAGTTTTCAAAATGGGTTTTAAAAATTCCCCAAATCCATTGACTAAACAATTTGTTGGCAACACAAGCTATCAAATTATTTAAACACAAAACTCTGAAATATGGTACTGCAAATGGTACATTGGAACCTTAGCTATGATATAGATCTACTAAGTTGAAGTTCCATTAATCATTGTTTGGTTGCTAAAGACTTCTAATCAGTAAAAGTCTAAAAGTGTTATTTCAATCATTTTGGACATAAATCAATAGCTATGGCCATGTCAAGCCGGAACCTGAGTACACGTTACAGAGCATCACCATTTTTTTCATTTTGCTGAAATCTGCCTGATATTATGTCAAAAAGTGTGCAAACAAACCCTTAAGGTATGACAAATGACTCATCAAACGATTTTTTTCATGATTTACAAGTTTTTTCACACAAACTTACCTCTCAGAAAAGTTAAAAATGGGTATATATATTTCAGCCTAGAGAAAAAGATCACCAGACAAATCTATTGTTTTATCATAATATCCTGAGGATGCTGGGCCCAGTACCAAGATTCTCGGTGCTCAGACAAACTGAACACTCACAACTTGTTCGTCCTTATAAACTATGCTAAGGAGCACTTGAGTTGTGGGACTACAAGACAATTTTTTGTGAGTTTGATCACGAATAACATTCCTTCACTAAATGTAAAGACTAAATGGTACACTCAGATAAAACAGTTCTACTTACCTCTAGTTGGTGTGTCATTCGGATGTGCAAATAAACACAAAATAAATACATGAGTGTAGTACTTACTGCCTCATCCTTCTTAACATCTTGTGACATGGATTCTTCATTTGATTCCTCGTCATCTTCTGGTTTCTCTGTTTCTTCCTCAGATGCATCACCCATCTCAACCTAATCCAAGAACACCAGTTCAAATTTACAACACAACAAGTTTTAAGCAATACCTAATTTGCTGCGTGTGAACAACTGCCTAGAAAGCAAAAACATGTTGAGACAAAATAAACTTGCACACACTGATAAATTTAGGCAATTGCATCCTTAAATTTCAAGCCTATTAATTTTTATTGAAGTGCATGCTATGTAGTTAAGACATTAAATTGATTTTTTAAAAATAGCCTTCTCAACCACCTGCATGTAAATAATTTATACATGAAAACTGAACAGTTGTTTATGCCATGGGCGCATTTAGGGGGTAGGTTTGTCAGCCTGCCAATTCCCTTTCCATCTGCATCTATGTGTATAATGCGCCTAATGACACTTGATCTCGTACAATGCCGATGCGTATTCGCTCGGTTTAACAGAGAATCAACTTCATACAACACGGCAAAGAGCCAGTACAGCAATGAAATCGAACATTGCGATAGTTAGTAACAATGGAGATTCTTTAAATCAGAAAAACGTCTTTCGTCATTCTAACACCAAGCCTTGCGCAATTATTGTTCTGCGATGTATTCTGTTTCTCTGAGGACGCACCCTTTGATAACACACGCACTGATGCAACATGCCTTTTAATACTTCAGCAAGAAAACAAGATAAGATATTTTAGCCACGTTTAGAAGTGTGAATGAAATCGCTTGATTAGTTCGGAAATTACAGACACTACAAAAGACCAGAATACCTTGTGCTAAAAATACGTTTCGACTTATGCGTCAGTGGGATTTAAATTGAGGTTTCTACGCGATCGCATAATAAAGTTTTTTTCAGCGAATTTATAAACTGTGAACGTTAATGATTGTGGTACCGTTGGCGTAGACAGATGGAAAGGGAGACAAGTGAAAATGGGGTCAAGCGTGCTCCAAAGTTTATCTGTTACGAGTTACGACCTTAGCGTTTTTTATACAATGGCAGTTTGCCTACCCCCTTTAACTCCCGCTAGTTGCGCCACTGGTTTATGCTATTCTTTAATTTATTATGAGGAATTCTGGATACAAACGGGTTGTTTTCATCTATCAAATCATACACACCTCCTGAATCTCAGAATCTTGCACCATAAGCCTCAGATCCAGTTTGTTCATGTGAATAGCAGTTTCCTCCCAAGCCTTATTTATTCTCTGAATTTCTGCTAGTGTACGTTTGTGAACGTTTCTCCTCGCACACACATGTGGGTCGCATTTTATTTCAGCAATGTAGGCCTGAAAAAATATGATGAATTATAAGTTAAAGAACAAAGTTTAGAACACAAATTTAACACACCTCAAATCCTTGGTTTTTAGCAGCATCATAGAACTCAGAAAAGTGTAGGACATTTTCGTTGACAGCATCCACAATAATAAAAGAGAAAAACCCATCATCAAGTGTCTTTTTGAATGACCGAAACAGATTTGAACGATATGAAGCTTCCATTTCAGGCTCATACTCATATTCAAACACCTGCAGTCAAATAAATTAAAAATTCTTTAAAGCATTCAATATAACTTGACCTTCATAAAGAAAAACAGCATTGGTAAAGGAAATAAAAAAAACAGAAAAAATGTTTGCTTTACAACTGTACATTTGTGTTAATAAAAACACTTTTTCTGCAAACACATGTTTTTACCTTTTTCTTAACTTTCTTGCCTGTGTCCGGGTCCTTCTCTAGTTTCTCTACTTCAGCCATGAAGTAATCATCAAGACTTAACACTCTAGGTTTCACACCAAATGTGGTCTCTTTCTCCTGCAGGAAATTGATTTGCATAAGTCTGAAGTTACCCAATACAATACCCATTGAACAAAATTATGCATACTCTTATCATTTTAGCGATGTGTGTCTTTCCACTGCCTGGCAACCCTCTAAGAATAACAACAATCTGAAAAAATACAGAATTTATTTTATAATTTTATCAACACCTGTAGGTTGTAAAACATATAACTTACCTTTCCTGGTCGTCTCATTCTGCCAGGCATATCAATCAAGTCTGCCACGTTTACAAAAGCTGGAGCCAAAAGCTTTCTTTTAATGCTAGCAGCAATTTCAGCAATTGGTGTTCCAGTGTTTGAAGATGGAGTGCCTCTACTACTTGATGATCTAAAGCACATTTAGATTTGGAACTTGTTATGAGATAAAGCTACAACACATTTTGCTGCATTCTTACTGTGCTGGACTTGGTGGAAATGGTCGGTCTCGTACATGGGGTGGAAAGGGCCGATCTCTGTTTCTTCCATACTGTTGATTGTATTCTTGTTTTGGAGATCTTTCTCTGAGGTTTAAATCACGGCCAAATGGATCTGGACCTCTCTTTATTGGAACATCTCTTCCAAATCTATCTCTATTACTTCTTATTGGAGGAGACCTACGAAAGGCAAATACAATGCACACAAATACCAAAAAGAACAAGTTTTGCCTTCACCCCAATTTCTGTTTGACACTTTGTATGGTTGAAAATGAAAACAGTGTGCTCCTTAGAATGGATTTGTTAAAAATATAAACCTTGAACGACTTCTAGATATGTGCATAGATCGAGTAGGTGTTCTACGATCAACTCTTCGTTCCTGTCGCCTCGGAGAAAATCTCCCAGATATTCTCTCCCGTTTTGGGGGTGACCTTTCTCGTAAGGGTGAGCGATTTATTCTTCGAGGTGGTGACACTCGCTCATTGTCATGTCCGTCACCCTTCCAATCAAATGGTGGCGAGTTTCTGCTGCTAAAGAAAAAGTTGACTATGATCTGGGGGTGGGACAAATAGTTCTAATGAGCTGTTTGAGGTAATTTAATAGAGGCACATTTTTTGTGTTAAAACGAAATCACTACAAGAAAGCAAGTACAACTTATACTTTGCACTTTAGGATTATCACAAATGTTTGTTTCATTTTACAATGTGAAGTATGTTAGAAACAAAGTAATCCAGATGAAATTGGAGGTGCAAATAACTTCTAATGTTAGTTTTAAAACTTTATTTCTGGAACACAAACAATAGCGTCCCGAACGAAAAACGATATTTGTTTAATGGCACAACATGTGCCTTTTCCGCCTATACGTACTTCGCTTCTAAACTGCGCTATAACTACCAAGTCTAACAACGAAAAAATGCAATAAAGAATTGATTTTTCAGTTTCGTAATAATGAAACTGTTAGAAAGAGTATTTACTGCTGTTTGTGGTAAGGTAAAGTATTCGTGATTGCTGACGCTGTATTTGTTTTAAAAACAAGCTCGAAGGTCAGACGATAGATGTTCTGTTGTCACAGCCAAACCAATTGTAGTTTTGTTTATCGCGTCAACTAGTATCTATCAAAGCATTACCTTTTTTTTCTACTCTATCTATTCTGTGTTTCCACTCTACCAATCTATAATAATACAATACAACTATCCTGTTGTAGCACCACTGTTTGCCTGGTAGCAAACTCTTGTGATGATGTCCAAAACGGAGTGTGTGGGTTTGCTTAATGTCACAAATCTGGTTTTGGTTCCAACCTAAGTTACCGGATTGCATTACTGCTACTTACTGTTAGATACTCGTTACACTGCATTGTACTCTACAGTCTACAACAGGGATGGGGAACCTATTTAGTACTGGGGGACTCCTGAATTGCGCAACACTACTGGCGGTAGGGATGTTCAAAGTAGAATATCGAATCTGAAGGATTCAAATCTGTTAGATTTTTCAAATTTGCCGTTTATATCGGGTAATTGGAACCGATATCATTTTATCAAAAACGCTGTGTAAACGAGCGTGCGCAATTCGTCTGCCTTGTGTGTGAATCACAGACGCAACAGCGCCGATACAACACCGTTCATTTTCGTGTTAGCTAATGCTAAGCCGCCTAGTTCAAAGTAACAGTTAAAAATAACACTACGTGGGCAGTAACGGAACGATCGCATTTTCTGCAGCATCAGCAAAAATTTAAATGCGTCGTTAATTGTACAACTTGTGCACTAGTGGTGGCATCAGGGCAAAAAATAGTAGTTGCGCTTCTGGCTTAGACTTTTCGATTACAAACGTTTTTGCAACCTTCACACGTAACGCACGTCTGACATTGTTTAGAGTTAGACGTTTAAAGGAAAATCACCCTTGGGCTACAGGAGATGTAATAGAAGAAACTGGGTACCTTAAAAATATTAAATAAACAGTCCTTTGTTGTTTTGTTGCATACAATTTTTTTGTGTCATTTTTTGTGCCAAAATTAATATAAGACTTGGATTCGATATTCTGGATTGGAAACAACTATTCTAGAATAGCCAGCTGTTCTACTTTGAACATCCCTAACTAACAGGCTTCAAAAAAGAGAAGAAAAGGACTACACAGACATTTATTGGCTTTGCCTTTTGGTGCTATGTTGTACACTTCAATATGTTCTCATATGGTCCACAATGAATAATTGAATAGTGGACCGCAGGTTCACCACCCCTCGTCTACAACATTGTAACATCATAATCACTCGGCTGAATAACCGCCATTATTACCGTGCATATGACGTAACAGACTTACTTGTGTGGTGAAGCTGAGCGGTGGAGAAAATCTGTATGATGTGGTGGTGAGACAGGTCTAAACCCAGGCCCGCGGGGCCCGTCACGATTGTATGATTGTAATTCTTCATTTCTTGGTCTTCGGTCTTGGTGATCAAACTCCTCATCAGGAGGTTCACGGAAATGACCACGAGCTTCAGGATGCCGTCTTCGTGTATCATCATACTCATGGCTGTGACTGTCTGATCTCCTCTCATGGCGATCGTAATGTGGCGGAGATCCACGAGCAGAGGGCATTCTGCGATCATCAAATGGTGACCTAATCAAATGTACAAAGTACATATATTACAAAAGAATACCGTTTAAAATGCTATTTCACATTAAGTAATATTGGTTCAACAACTTGCCAGTTCACTCAATGTCTATGTACAAATAAGTGAAATCATCGGCAAATCGGCCCCTTGCGGAAGATGTGCTTTATGCAGGCACTATGGCTCACACAAATCCATGGTTTGTACATACCAACTTAATGTCAACGACACAACTATTGTTCTCCGACAGTCCTTAGACTGCACGATTTTGCCATACAAGTGGCCACTTGCCGGCATTGTAACGGACGATACGTGGAGCAAACTAAAAACAGATTCTCGACGCATTGGTCAGGCCATAGGACAGCCATCCACCACCATGATGCCTTTTCTTAAGCGACCCGACATCACCGACCATTTTTGTGTTACTTTTGTGCCTCTATAAACAAAAAATTTTGCTACCCAAGACTCGGTAGCATTTTGTGGTAGTTTTTGTACATTTGTGTGCCTGCAGTTAGTTTCTTATGCTCAGCCGGCAGTTTCTAGTTTGTTGATGGTAGGGATGTTCAAAGTAGAATATCAAATCTTAGGGATTCGAATCAGAGCAGACGTGAAACTGAATTTGCCGTTTTTATCGAGTAATTGAAACCGATATTATTCTATCAAAAACGGCGTGCACAATTCGTCTGCCTTTTGTGTGAATGCAAGTGACATTCACAGACCCAACAGTGTCGATACTACACCATTCATTTCCTTGTTAGCTAATGCTAAGTTGCCTTACTGGCTCAGGCTTTTCGATTACAAACGTTTTTTGCAACCTTCACACACAAATGTAACTACTGCACGTCTGACATTGTTTAGAGTTAGACGTTTAAAGGAAAATCACCCTTGGGTTACAGATGTAATAGAAGAAATCGGGTACCTTTCAAATATTCAATAAACAGTCCTTTATTGTTGTTTTGATACATACAGTTTTGTGTGTCATCCTGCCAAAATTAATGTAAGACTTGGATTCGATGTTCGAAACAACTATTCTTGAATAGCCAGCTGTTCTACTTTGAACATCCCTAGTTGATGGGCCCTCTGTTTTGCCGCTTATCTTTATCTTTTTATCTGGCTTTTAGTTGCAAGCGCCACACTTTTTTTGTGTAACGGTGTCCGAGCTCTTAAAGCTTTTACCTTTAGTCTCACCAGACGCTGTTCGGTTTGCATACATTTTTTAATTTGTAATTTTTAACTTTTTGTGACTTTGCGACACTCGACTTGTTGCTTTTTCAAGAACTTTACTTTCTAGTCTTTGTTTTCCATCCATTTTATTTTGTCTGTTTTGCATTTTCTGGAACTGACATTGTCGATTTAGACGACAAACATATTCCTTGTGAATTTTACCATCTGATTCTGTCAGCATTTGAGACTGTTCTCTCAAATTTGGAGATTTTCACAATTTGTACAGTGATCGTTGGTATATATGGCGACTGTTGGAGATCTGGATATTCTCAGTTACAAAGAAGTGATGCCACTTACCTCCTACGTTCTTCTATTAGCCTTTCATCTTCATGTGGTCGCTGTTCGTCTCTTTTGCGATAGTCATGTCTTCCCGGTGAATATCGTCGTCTTGCCATCTGCAGCTCCCTTTCCCTTTCAAGCAACAACTGCTCACGTTTTCTAAGGTCGTCTTCAATTGCTCTTAATCGCTCCAGACTTCTTTCACGTTGTTCACTTCTTTCCTGGTGTTCTTTCTCATACCGCTCCCGGCCAAGAATTTCCTGATGACGTTTTAATGTTTCAAGATCGTCATGCACAGCTTGGCGACCCCGTTCTATAGAATCGCGCTGACGACTTCTGCCCCTTTCAGGTGATCTATCATGTGATCTTCTATCACGATTTACAGAGTTCTCATGTGAATGTTTGCCATCCACAGATCGATGGTCACCTGATGATTTATCCTCCGCTTCCCGGTCCCCTTCCTTACCCAGCTCTCTGCCATCGATGTCAAACAGCTTTTCTTCTTCTGGAGGTGGTGAACGGCCTCGGGGTGCAAAAGGGCGCATTGGATGCCTCATAGGTCCCCAACCAGGACCAAAGGGTGGGCCAGGGCCCATAAATGGACCCCCTGGACCTATTGGGCCCATTGGACGACCATTAGGTCCTATAGGTGGACCACCAGGACCCATCATGCGCATATCTGGCCCGAATGGGGGCCGCCCAGGTCCCATAAATGGCGGAGCTCTCGGGCCCATTGGATGCCAGGGCCCAGGCGGGCCGAAGACGTCAAATGGCCCTAAGATTACACATAATTTGTCAGCTCCTATTACAACTGGTTAAAAGTTAACAATCTAAAAGCTTACGAGCTGCCAAAGCACTCATCTCCAACAGGCGCCTCTCCTCTGCCCTTCTTTCTTCAGCCCACTGGATTTCCAGAGTCTGATTCTAAATGTCAAAACATGAAATTTCAGTCTGTTTTTCTCTCTGCATTTCATGTTGAGATAAATGCTTACATATGATGGATCCAATCGTTGAGCTTCTTCCAATAACTCCCGATCCCTTATTGCTCTTAGCAACAGCTCGCGTTCAAGTTGAGGATCAAGTTTAATCTGCAATACAATGTCACATAACTAGTGATATAAATGGGAAAAAGTTCCACTGGAACAGGCTATAAAATTTAAAAAGTCGTGTACACAAACATGTCTCTTTGTTGACCAGGAGTTTTTGACTATCCTTGGATCAAAAAGTTTTGAACATTTACTTACATATTCTTGCATCAACAAGTCGTCTTTGATCCCTGCCAACTCCAACAGTGTGTCACGTCCACTAGCTGCCTCCAGTAATGGATCAGTAGTTGGGTTCTCACTAGCTGCTTTGGCAAGTTGGGGGTCCAAGCCCAATCGTTGAAGCAGTGCTGCTTCAATCGCTTCTTTGTCCAATGTATTGGCATCACTGCTACTACTAGTTGAGGTTCTGGCATGATCTGCTTTGGCAGCTAAATCTTTTCTTTCAGGGTCAGATGCACCTCTTTAAAATAAAGAAGATTTTCACAGGAGAGTACACTTTGTAGGCAAGTTGTTTTGAGGTAAGTACACAGCATACTGCCTGTATATTAACTTAACAATATGATTATGTTACCATTATCACACTTACTCAGGTAAAGGATGCTTTTCTTTTACAGTTTGGACTGCTGATAAGATATTTCTCAAGTCCAAGTTACTTAGCTTCTTTGCCCGATCCAGTATGGCATCACGATCGACTTGCGAATCACTGCTAGTTGAAGCACGAGCTGATCCCTCTTGAGGCTCATCTACAACAAACATTTACAAATTAAAAACTAAAATACTGATTACAAGAACACTAGTTCTTAGACCAAGTATTATAGATATCAACAAAATTTTAGTCATAGTTCATGCTATAAAATTAGATTTTGGGTGTAAAGAAAATACAACATAAATTAAATGCCACGTTCAGCGGTTAAACACAGCCATGAGCATCCAACTAAAGTCCTGACAGTGGCAGGTATCTACGCGTAAAGTTACAAAAACTCTGAGCAGTCTCTTAAAATGGCACATCACTGAAATGTAATCCAAGGTCACGGAATGCAGCATGGTACGCCACATGCGTAAATCCCTGACAATATTGCTTTGTTACAGTTTATTATTTGTTGATTGAGATCAATTTGGAACAGCATTCTGGAACAGCAATTTGGAACGTCTAAATCCAACCAAAGTTAGACGTCCGGTCATCATAGTTACATGCAAAGGTTGTAAAAACGTGAAAAGCCTAAGCCAGTAAGGCAACTACCATTTTCCGTCCTCATGCAACTTCAAATGTACAACTAAACGAATTAGGTGATCAACAACGCGAATTTATACTTATGGTGCGGAAAAGTCAACCTCGTGACGATGCACACGTTACCTGTTGTATGCGTTTTGTTTTTTATTATGATGGCAAACGAGCAGCTAAGGAGTAGCTAAAAAAGGAATTAAACGTGACTGTTGCGACTGTAAATGCCACTCGCATCAATACAAAATTTGAACAAATTGCACACGCTCACTCCTGTTACAAGTTGTTACTAATTATTGTCACATAGTATGCATGGCTGAGAATTAGGTACATGGGAAAACATCGGCGCTGTTGCATCTGTGAATGCCACTCACATCAACACAAAGTGCAGACGAATTGCGCCTGTTCGTTTACCATGTGTTTTGGATGAAATAATATCGGTTCCAATCACCCGATATAAACGGCAAACTTGGTTTCGAATCTGTCCAGATTCGAATCCTTAGGATTTGATATTCTACTTTAAACAAGCCTTATAGGCAGTTTTGCCACCTTGTTAATTAAACTTGTTTCAAGGCAAAGTAATTTCCAAAAGTGTAATAAAATATCAATTTTTATCGACACCTTTCCTCTTACATGTTTTGTTTATCCAGCCAAAGAGTTGTTGGCATCAATGCATGGCGGCCATTACATTTACTTAAACTTACATGCATACGGACTCACTGAACAGTGTCTGCAGTCGTTCCGCCGCAGAATGCGCACCCCTGTTATAGTGGATACTTGCAACAACCTTGCATTGAGACTCTTAACGGTACGCCGTACCGGCAATAATTCTTTTACCATTGCAGCATTCCGGCTGAGTTTCACCACTGGTCTCATCACACAGAAACAGGCATACATTTGCCACAGTAGCTAAGTGCCCGGCGGTAGTAATGCGTTGCATTAAGTCTCACCCCATCCAGCACCAAGCAAGATATTTGGCATGTCATTACGTCATTGTGTGACTTCATACTATTTGGCATGCCCAAAAAAATTCTAAAGTAGGTACCTATGACCAATTTGATACCTTTTGGGTGGCTAGCAGGGAACAACTGGGGTATGAGTCAAACATTTCTTGCCAAAAGTGCATGGAGTGAAAACAATATGTGTCCCCTTCAATTTACAATTTGTGACTTAGATTTCCCACCTATATTGTTCACTTTATGCTGAACAAAAGTGAAATGTGGAAACTGCTGCTTACCTTTGACACTTTCCCTTTTTCCCTTTATAGCTTCTAGATTTTCCTGTAGTTTCTTTAAATTATCTCCTTTAAAAAGTGGGTTGTTGGCAAAAATATGGGGTAGACTGATTTTTCCTGTCGGCTCAGACGATGTATCAGCAGATGTCTGAGCTTTTAAACTAGGCCCATGGGTATGATGGTCATCATCAACAGAAGGTGTTGAACCCTGCCTCATAATGTCTGGTTTCTCTTTAGGTGTAGCTTGTCCTATGTGTGTTCTAGGTTCAGTATCTCCAGGTCTCTGCACAGGTTGGGTCTCAAAACTGCCATCACCGAAATCAGTGTCATCTTCCTGAAAATTCTGCTCATTCTCAACAGGACCAGAAAAACGGTTGCCATGATGCGGGGCGGGTTGTCGAAACCTTTGACTCATAGGTGATTCCTCAGGAAACTGTGGTCGCATTGGTCTACTAAATCTTTTTTCATTGCCCCCAGAAAATCTCGGTCTTGGACCTCTAATTGGTGTTTTATTTTGAGGTGAAGTTTCATCATAAACCTCATGCTGATCATCAAAATGTTCCTCATAGTTTTCTGATGCTCGTTGGCGAGGTCCTTGAAATCGGGAGCCTTTAGGTCTAAACGGCATTCGTCCTTGAGGCTGACCAGGAAACCGGGGCCGTCTGTGTCTCACAGGCATGTTCACTCTCTTGTCATTGTCATGTGGATTATAGTTTGGATCAAAAGACTCCTGATCTTCTCCATACTGCTGGTGATGTTCCTCTCCACCAGGAAATCTTGGCCTTGGTTGGTTTGGTAAAAATCTGGGTCTGGGCTGACCTGGGAACCGCGGACCATGTTGATGTTGAGCTCCTGGTGCTCGAAATCTTTGATTGGTTGGCATTCGTGATCGAGCACCATTGTTGTTCTGGCCTATACCATCATGTGTAAAGTCATCTACACTTTGTTGGTTGAATTCATTGTTGTTATTTGGATTGATTGCTTCTCCACGCTGATCAAATCCCATTCTTGCCCTTGGGCCATGATTAAAACCTGGTCCAGCAAACTGTTTGTTCATAAAGTGATCTGGTTGCATTTGTCCAGACTCAAAAGGTGGACGATTTGCCCTGGGCCTCTGCTGATCAAATTGGGGGGCATGAGGTCTTAATTCGTTTATGCCTGGGTTATCAAATCGCATCTGGCTGGATTCCTGTTGCTGAAATTGATTGGGGTATGGGTTAGATTGGGAGGTTGGTGTTCCTGGTCTCTGCTGGTTTCCCTGGATCATGCCAGGGTTCATTTGCCTTACATCATGCTGTGGCTGTGGAAATCGTTGCTGAATACCCCCTGGGATGTTGGGATGTATGGTATTGGTATGTGATGTAGGGGTTGGAAATCGGGAAGCAGCATTTTGAGCAGATTTCTGTGAGAGGTGTTGCTGAATCTTGTGGATGTTGCTTCTAAGCCGCTCAATATTGGCTTGGTTTTGTGTCTTCTGCTTTACCATTTGTTCTTGCCAGGTAACCCACTGATAACACAAAAAAACAGGGTGCAGAACCGCAGATATACACCAAAAAAAACTGTCAAACCTATGTTAAACGAAAAAATTTGTAACGATTGCATTCACTAAAATAGTCTTTCAGACTAAGTATTGATGCATAAGAACTTTTGGACACACCTGTTTCTCATACTGTGCAAACTGGGATTTATTAGGATGGTCCTTGTGCTTTTTCTTCCAGTCATCAAACTGCTTATGCCAGTCATCGTACTGTTTTACAAACACCTGAAGACAGCAGAATATACTGGTTAAACTTTTTAACCTTGTATAATAAGGCATAACATTGTGTATATGCACCTGCTCTTGTTGTGTAAGTTTTAAAAGTTGTTGCTGATATTGGGCAAGGGAAATTTGTGGATCTTCCTTCTCACTAGATACCCACTAGTAAAAAAAAAAGAATTGCATAAACTCCTGATCAAAAACCTTACTTGAATCTAGATTTGCAGTTTACAATAGTGTTTTCGATGCAAAAAAACTATAAATACATGTCAGAACCTCTGTAACAGGAGGTCCGGCACTTTGAAGATCAGAAGCACTTGGCTGTGACAGAGCAGATGGTTTTGTTGTTGGGTTTGAAGTGGTTTGCGGTGCTGCAGTTTCTTTCTTTGGAGCTGGAACAAACTCCTTTTTGATCTGCTTTGCAGGTTCTGCACACAAAACTTTATAATTGCAATGTTATCTACTAAAAGTGATGGTCAATGCCTCTATATTGTGTTGATACCATTGTTGACAAATTTATAACAAAAGCAGTTTATAACACAAAACAAATAGTAAGAGTTTATCAAATTGGCACATGACTCGAGCCAGGCATATGGCCATGAGCTAGGTCCTTTAGCTGAAGTTTGTGATGGCACAAGCATGCCTCAAAACTGTCAAATGGCCGATTCCCTAAATTTACCTGCTTTCTTTTTTTGCTTGGAAACCAACTGCAGTTTGTGTTGCCAGCATTCTACTTGCTGTTCTTTCTTGAGCCCAAGAAACCACCCTTCCTTAGTGAGCCTTTCCAATTTCTGTTTATCAGTGTCATTCAATTTCACCAATTCATCCACCCACCACTGAAACATGTTCATCATTTACAACAGTATTATTCATACTAATTATAATTGTTTTAGAAAACATGGCGAGTAAAATGCATATGCAGCATTAACTGTGAATGAAATGCTTGCACATACTGCAGGTCTGGCTTACTACAACGCATATCTAACTTTCAAATAATTCAAATATTGACATGCCAAACGAGTCATTTTAAATAAAGGTGACAAAGTCTTAATGTGTTGACACTTCATAATGACAATTGCAGGTTAGATGTGTCTGAAAAAAAAGTTAATCAAATGTTTTCCAGAAGAAAGAAGTCTGAACCAAAAGGGTGGCTTTGGCCATATTACCAATGCATGTATACTACCACTCATTTTTTTCAATATACATGTATAATTGCACACAAAAGTCTGTATATTTTGTTTGATTTAATGGATAGTTTGTGATTGCAACAACAAGATATGACACATCATTATGGGGCTTTAGGGTTAAACACAGCAATCAATGTACCACACTGTTTTTTCTAAAAACTGTTTAATTGTCATCTAATTCTGACAGTGTTTTAAAAATTGACACATTTTCTACTGGCCTAATTGCTGGAGTTATGTGGTCAAAAAAAGTTTAAAACACCACAATGGCGTGTTGTACAAACTGGTCAAATTTTAACCTGTTCTGACAATATTTNTTACACAAACATGATTATTGGTCACATCAGTTAAGTTTGATTAATCTGGATCACTAATTTGAATGAAACTAAATATATGAAAAGTTCCTCATGTTCTTCCTGATAAAATGCTTAAGTAAATCGAGATAAACTAACCCAGATCTTCAATTGTTACTGATAAATAAAAGTTGCTTTTTTACAATATCTCCTAATCCGGATTTACTCCTAATCCGGCTGATTAACCACTATTACTAATTTGCACATAACATAACAGTCAATTGTCATGTATGTCACCCAACGCCTTTTGGGTATTGGTGTGTAAGGTTATATTTTATCAATAAATTTGTTAAATACTAGAGAGGTGGCGTTCTCCATATTTTCATTCCACATACACTATCACCCCAAATTGATGTTTTCCATATGTACCATTTCCTTCATTATGTTGGATATATATTCAATGTCTGCATAACATTGGGTCCCAAATTCCCTTGGCATTTTATGACATAATTGTTTCTGCTAGCATAAACATATGGGTCCCCACACACATGCAGTTCCTGAATAGTAGCGATGTTTTAGGATGTGATCAGTTTAAAAATCGGTGGGAAAACAAAAAGTAAAGATTTCCACATATATTCTAACCAAATCATTTTTTACATTATGCCAATTNTAAGCAAAAGAATAATGATTGTTCGGTTACGTAACAAAACTGTTAAGATAGGGTATTTTTGCTGCTGTTTGTGGTAAGTTATGGTTATTATGACTGCTAAGGCCATACACTTTTTTAAAACGAGGGCTTAACGGTCAGATGTTTGTTTGTTTATCGCATCAACTAGTTTTTATATTTGAAAGCTGACAGCAATGGCCAAGGCAACCAAAAAAACCAACAAACTAAAATAAAGTATCCTGTAGCACAACTGTTTTGCCTGGCTGCAAAACTCAAAAGCTGATCATTCACTGGAAACATTTAATAATTTAAAATTTAATAAAAAACATCCTCCCTTGATTGGTAATTATATACATCACAAACACACAAATGGCAAATGCCAAGTTCTTAATTTTTATCATGTAACCAATGCAATACTGGCCTTTTTATCTTTATTGTGTAACGTTATCCTTTCTGAGAAGATATTTTTATGACTGTGTCCTTGTTAATCACAAAACATGATGTTGATTTAATCTTATGCACACACTTGAGGCTTTTTGTCAAAAACCAACTACTTTCATGTTTATTTCAAAGCCAATTTATCTATTCTCAATTTTTTTTTTATTTTGGTCCCCCATAAAACACTTAAATGTCTTGTGCAATACCCAAAAATGTACAAATCATTTCGAAAAAAATTACCAAACCATGCATTACCTTGTCCTCCGTTTCAGGAGGTGGAGGTTTTGGAGGAGCAGGTTTATCATCATTTGGTGGGGGTGGTGGAGGAACAGGGGCCGGTGGAGGGGGCTGGGTGGGGGGAGGCACATCAGGAGGTTGTGCAGGACCCTAACATAACAAAATAAAGTCAACCTTGGTACTTTTTCTATCATTATGGTGTCCCTAATGTATATTCCTAATGTTCAATCAAGGTAATTTTTACCAATATACTACTGTTTAGAGAACATCGGATTGAAAACAAATGTATTCAGATAATATTGATCTTAGCCTAGTCCAGATGAATTTACCTGTCATATTAAATGGGATTAACCTAGGTCTACTGTATTTTTATTACTGCATGACTTTAATATAATAGAACTCATCAACACAAACTTGGTTTCAGCAATACAAATACTGTTTTTTTTTGTTTTTAATTAGTGAAAAACAAGAAGACTTACAAACATTTTTTTTACCAGAGTAACCTCAACACTAGTATCAGCTATTGGACCCACACCTGCTGGTTGTTCATATGATATGCTGCCATCATCTGTTGGTGGTACATGTTTTGTTGTTGTGGCATAAATTGCTGGTGGTACATGTTCTGCTGGTTCATCATTTGCCCCATGTCCCCTTGAGTGTTGTGCATCATCTGCTCAGGGTTCTGGTTGTTCATTATCTGGTTGAAGTTCCCTCCTGCTGCTGACATATGCCCCATGCCTTGCATTTGGCCATGATAGTTGCTGTGCATCCATTGCTGGTTGTGATGCTGGTTTTCACCACCAGGCTGTGAAGGCAATCTCTGCTGCCTAATTTGATTCCACCCTGGCAGCATCTTGGTGATTTACATCAAATTTCTAAAACCATTATGTTGCCCTGTGAAAATAGACAGATTTGCTGAGTATGGCAGTTTCCAAAGAGATGTAATTTTGAGAACAAAACGCTAAAAATCACTTAAAGGCATTTGAACGCAGACAGTATAGTTCTGTAATTTGTACAGTAGCGCCGATACATCGCTGTTTTTTCTTGTTTTACTGAAAACAGTGGTGCACAAATTTAAATCTGTTCCCTCAGTTACGTTGTCCTTATTTATTACACAGAAAAGTGAGAACTCACGCGCGAACGCGAAGTCCCGTTTACGCCGGCATCGATCTTGCACTCATCCAACAGTACGTTATTTGTTTACGGCGCACGCTACATATGGATCGTGGTTTCACGCCAGCAAGAAAAAGCTAAAGATATGAAAAACATTTATTTGTAATCAAGCAACGCTTTTGGATCGTTTTTACAAAGTAATTCTGAGGATAAATGCATGCATGTGGCTTGGTTTTGTCCACTATTGCATGTGGCTTTTGTCCGCTATTTTTGCCGTTGTGTTTATCCAAAGAGTTTCATAAACTCTTCGGTTTATCCTGAGAATAAAAGAAGGTGTTTCTTTTTATATTTTGAGCAACTGATAAGCAAATAAATTATGAAACGCTACCACTAAATGTACGATACATTTAAAAGGATGACCCCAGTGCCAAATATCAGACAACACTTATTTTACCGGTGGACCCCCGCGTAGGTTTTTGCATGTCTTGTTAATGGCAAGTGCGTACGTGCCTTATCTTAAACCTTTGTTTTAGCAATAGCTATCCTAATAATTAGTTTAATCCGAAAATATAAAAACCACTACCAGCAACTATGTTTTACCACATTTCATTGGAGCACGAAATCTTACTACATCCAAGATATTTTGGTCCCAATCTGCTGGAAACAGTGAAACAGAAGCTTTTTACAGAAGTGGAAGGAACGTGCACGGGAAAACATGGTTTTGTCATTGCAGTCACAACTATTGACAACATTGGTGATGGGGTTATACAGCCTAGTCGAGGGTTTGTGTTGTACCCAATCAAATATAGAGCAATTGTTTTTAGGCCATTTAAGGGTGAAGTGGTTGATGCAGTTGTTACCCAAGTCAACAAAGTTGGACTGTTCACCGAAATTGGACCCATGTCATGCTTTATATCTCGGCATTCCATTCCAGCAGATATGAAATTTGACCCAGAATCCCATCCCCCATGTTATAAAACTGATGATGAGGACATTGTAATCCAACAAGATGATGAGATCCGCCTTAAAATTGTTGGAACCCGTGTGGATGCCAATGACATTTTTGCTATCGGTTCTTTAATGGATGATTATCTCGGACTGATTAGCTAGAGATGTGGATTTCAAGTGGTGGATTTAAAACCATGTTACACTTTTAGTGTGTATTACTGAGATGTGAAAGTTGAAGCTAAAGGGAGATAACCTGATCATACATCTGAATTGCCCTGAAATTCATTTGAAGTTGTGGCAGGCTAATGTTTGTTGGTTTTAAGTTTTTTGTGTGACTTTTGTTGATTCTTAAGCGACAGAAAATTTTGTTCTTATGAGTCATTAAGGATGTTTCAAACCATTTAGTATGTCCCACAGTACCAAGCTATGTGCAACATAATAAAATCTTGCATAATACTGATTTGGCAAAACTACAAAAACTTTAATGGCAATTTTAAAGCTTGGCACTTTATTCTGTAGACACAAATCTCATGTCTATTTACATGCACAAAGTTGTACATTTAGGAACAGTAAACTAACATCAAAAATGTGTTAAATAATGTATTTTCGCACTACATTAAACGTGACACATTAAAGTGATTTTGGGAAACTGTGTTAAATAAATCAAAGGTAACCAGGTTTATGACAATTTAATACCAGGTATCTCGTAGCTAGCGAAAACGCAGTAGCAAAACTAGTAAATTAAAACAGGGTTAGACCAAATGCTGGTTCTTAATGCAACATAAGTACTAAGATTGAACTAGTAGGGTGGCCTGTCTTATATAGCCAGGATTATCATATATTTCTTATTTCTAAGATTTGTCCTTATTTTGAGCAGCAACGTCTTAGAAAATAGTATTGTCCTTATTTCAAAGAAATTTCCTTAGCTTTGGCTTACGTCCTTATTCTGTCTTAGTGTTAACAATAATAAATGAAATTCTTTCCAATTTTGCCAGAGATGTTTTGCTACCAAGCTTTATGACATCATGAAACAAACATAACCTCGTTTAGGCATTTATCAAAACCAAAGTGATAATGAGCAAGCATGCAAACAATTTATGAGAAGAAATTCATTAGAAATAATTGAAGTCTGAATGCTTCTCACACTGTGATATGTGTAGTTGTGATGATACCCTAATTGTTTTAAGTCATTGTTATTTTTGGTTCCAGGTCGATGGTAACACTGCATATAGCCCTTTGAACACTTTACACATTTCGAAAAAGGATACATAGTTAACCTACTTTATGCTTAGGGGTCATAGTAACCATAGCTTATTAGTGCAGGATCATTTCTGCATGGGTTTTATAACACCATCACATAGTTAAATGTTAAAAAATCAGAAACCTGAATTTTGAGGGAACAATAAGAAGGAAAATGCTTTGACATTTAAATGTACACCACACATAAAATTAAGGGACCTTGTATTTGGCGATACATTGAAGCTGCATGTGTAGTCTGTACAAAGGAGCATAAAAAACATTTGACCTGCATCAGATCTTTAAAAGGAATCGCTCCATTATTTTTCAACTCTTCATCCCTATTACCTTCATGGTGTATTTGTTAGAAATATAGTACAACCAAATAACCATCTTTAAAGTTTGTTCAATTTGTGAATGTACAAGTCTGGCAACAGTGCTTCAAGATCGGCTTCGGCTTCTGCTTTCTCTTCCATTAAGAGGACTAGGACTTCGACTGATTGAATGTTTACGCACAGGAGACATTGACCTGGTAATTAAAAGAAAAAAAATTTTTAAAAAGTTATTTTTTTTAAAAACACAAATAGATGAAAGAATTTACCTTCTTGGGCTTATACTTCGATCTCTTGCGTAAGGCGACCTACTGCCACTTTTGCGAAAAGAGAAAATTGAGATGTTAATATTGGCCTCAGTAAAAGGAAAAAAATTTACCTACCTTCGACGACTGCGACGGGGAGAACGACTGTAACTCCTTGAATATCTTTCCCTGTATCGACGAGGGCTACGAGACCTTGACCTACAATAATAGGTAATTTTAGTGGGCTAAAAGGTAAGGCCTGGCAAAAATTACTTTTTCAGTTTTATACAGTCAAATTTTTGATCAATTTTAAATGTTTCTCATATCATTGCAAATTGCAGTTTCACTGGCAATTGGTAAAGTAACACTATGAAACTCTGCTAACTGATCCATTTTTGCAAGTGATCTGTAAACCACGTAAAAATTTACATTTAACACACAAAAGCATAGACAAATGGGGGCCAGCACCATACTTTGAAGTGTCAGGTAAGATGTTTATGGTTAACATGGTGAATCCAGGACCAAAATTGCTTCGATGCATATACTAAAATTGGGGTGCTGTGCGATGCAGTGTTGGTATGTGGATCTTTGATGTCATAACTGCTGGGTTGCTGATGCATTACGAGGTTGGGTCTAGTTATAGTTGATTGTAGAAGGCAGGTTGTGTGCGAAGAGGCGAAGATTTATATAACACAAATAAGCGTTGGTATATGCTGCGGTGTAGCAACGAAAGTAGTGTAGAGCCTGAGAAAATGGTTTAGAGAGTTAATGTCTCAAAATGATCAAAGTAGACAACATCAGAAGATAAATCCTGATAGCAGTATCATTCCATCACAATAAAGGGTAAAGGGCGTTAAACAGGTTTACGAAATTAAAATCAAGAGCATGTTTAAAAAACAAAATAAAACCAAAACTTTCATAAGGAATAGTTCAAACATATATAGTGGGACCAATTGGCAAACATACCTATCATATCGACGACGTCGATCATCATAATCATCTCTTCGACCCCCACCACCACGGCCACCACGATCATTACCACGCCTTGTCATGCCACTGGACATTTCTACTCTAGCCCGAACTCCACAAATTGTTCTAAACACCCCAAAAGAAACAAATTAAATAAGATCCCTGAATGAAAATTAGTAAAAATGTTTAGTTGTAAAGCTTTACAATTTACCTTCCATCAAGAGCACGAACCGCGTCTTCAGCATCCCGATTGTCTTCAAATTCAACAAATGCGAAGCCGGGGGGATTGCGGGCAACCCAAACGTTTTTCAAGATTCCATAATACCCGAACACTCTTTCCAGTTCACTCTTTGAGCCTTGGCTTCCAAGATTACCCACGTAAACTTTGCAATCAAGGGGTCCAGAATTCCGATAAGACGACATCACTTTCTTTCCTAACAAATATTTTGTTCCAAAGAATACACTCTTAAAAAAACGTATAACCGACAGATCTGCGATTTTCACAAGCGTCTTTCTTCCCTGGCGTTTGCGCATGCGCGTAATGCGGATTTACACCAATTTTGTCCTCATCCGATTTTTCTACTTTAAAAATCAAAGCCTTTCATAAATACAAAATTAAAAATATTGCTGATGTACTGTACTCTTCCAGTAAAGAAACGTTTATTCCATGGTCCATATTGAGAAAAAAACATTACCAGTTTGCATCGCGCAAGCGCAAAAACGAAATCCTATGTCGACCCTAGTTATTTCCGTCAAAGATACTTTTAATTGGCCCTAAAGATTGAATTGGGAAACGTGCTTGGGCTACTGGCTTCAAGGATGGAAGATGACAAAGAATCGCGATCTAAATTCGGGTGATGCTGGAATAAATTTAGGCGTATAATATTGTTTTGAAACGCGCCAAAAAAATCGGATATCAGTGCACTGTACCAGGGGCGTAGCCAAGGGGGGCCTTGAGGGGCCATGGCCCCTCCCAAATTTCAAAATTTTACATTGAAGTAGGCTACTCCTGAAAAAAATTCCTAAGTTTTACATTAAGTTGGGTTACTTGATGCCCCCCCCCCTCAAAGTTTTGGGCTGGCTACGCCATTGCACTGTACGAACCCTTGGGCCTCGGTCCTACAATCAAAATGTTAAGATTTAGATATGGCCACACTTTATCGTCAAATGCTTGGATGGAATTAAAACAGTTTCGTTAGCTTAGAGCCAAGCGCAGTTCAACGCTGTATTAAGCCAGCACTATACATTTGGAAAAATAAAATGTGGAAATGCTCCGATGTGTTACGACGGATCTTTGGTAGGCCTATGTGCGCTTTATTAAGGACACATCGCAGACACACGTGTTCGGTCAAAATGAATGATTTCTTTTAAGAGAGTTAGACTGCCTCAATTACATTCTTTCACGGAGCAAACTCAACTCAAATGCGAATGTAGCTACGTTCTGCACCTACTGTTTGTCGGTGTTAATGAGACCGGAAAACTTTCGGAATTCTAAACGTATTGAAGCATTTGTCGTAAATCGTCCAGCACAGATTGACAGCGAAAGCAAAAGTATAGGAGTAGCGACATATTGTGTTGTGTTGTGTTGTGTTGTGTTGTGTTGTGTTGTGTTGTGTTGTGTTGTGTTGTGTTGTGTTGTGTTGTGTTGTGTTGTGTTGTGTTGTGTTGTGTTGTGTTGTGTTGTGTTGTGTTGTGTTGTGTTGTGTTGTGTTGTGTTGTGTTGTGTTGTGTTGTGTTGTGTTGTGTTGTGTTGTGTTGTGTTGTGTTGTGTTGTGTTGTGTTGTGTTGTGTTGTGTTGTGTTGTGTTGTGTTGTGTTGTGTTGTGTTGTGTTGTGTTGTGTTGTGTTGTGTTGTGTTGTGTTGTGTTGTGTTGTGTTGGTGTTGTGTTGTGTTAAATTTCGTTTCTGACCATAAAAATGCAATCAAATAAATTAAACATTTTACTGACGGCACAGAAACAGGAAACGACAGCAAAAACCTCACGGTTGAAAATACGTCCAGATAAAAACAAATATAGGCGGATTGTCCGTTAAGAAAATGGTAATAGACAGTTCCGATGACTGCCCGGCCAACAGTTCTTGCAGCGACGAATCCACCCTGCACAAGAAAGAAGTAATCAGATAACTGCAATCTGGGTGATCTACCGATATAACCAAAAAGGTCAGTACATAAACTTCACTTGCTACGCTGCGAAATGGATCAGCTATTTCTCAGCTGTTATCAATCATTATTTACACTAAAATTACATGCGTGTTATGGTATAGACGTTTCGTACTAAGACATTTACAGCAATTCCAAAGGGAACCCTTCAGCAAGGATGGCAGCACGCAACGGTACGGTACAATACGCAGGAAAAATCCTCAAAAAGTACGGTTCCACCTTCGCGAAGAGATACGTGGTATGCACAACCCACTATGTACCGTACTGTTTCCTATCGTCTACAATGGATGGCAGTAAGGTAAGGTACGAATCGAGTTGTGCGTACCTCGTCACGAAGGACGTACCGTACGGTATCATCGTAACGTCCTGTACTGCCAAACCTTACCCTTAAGTGGAAGAGCTTCAAGTAGCAATGCCGTCCAACGACGGGCTTTCCCGAAAGTCTTTGAAATTCTAGATATAGGCACTGGATCCACACTTCGCGCTTGTCCCTTGTACGTTGGGAGTTAAATTGAATTTTCTGTTTAGTTCTGTTGGGGCAAAGCATCCCATTATTCTTCCAAACAAGCACTATCTTTCCAATCTGCTCATTGTCAGGTTTTTGGTCTGAAATTTACTTGTGAACTTGCGAGAAAATACCTAATAGGTCTACAAGCTAAAATCCGACAACATGTTTAATCTGCCCCCTAAAAACGAAAATCTGTACCCTACAAGAAAACTAATCAAAATATTTCCTTACACACAACAAAAGGACAAATGGACTTAGCAACAAATTTTTTTTGGTCATTTACTTATTTTTACAAATTATTCTGCCCAACTAAGCCATAACCCTGTGCATCATGCAACAGTGTCCTTTAACCCATAATAGTACAGTTTACTGAACTCTTTACAATTATTTAAACAAGGCTTTGTTATGACAAATTTTGGAAGCTAAACCAAGATTCAATCAAGTACTGATCTGTCATTGCAACACATTTACTAGACTTCAATTGAAAATGGGATTCCAACATATAGTCCTTTTCTGTACCCATTTTGAAAAGAAACAAATTTACTTTCCTGCTTTACGCATTGGGATCCCAGTAACCTCATTTTTTAGTGCATGATTGTTTCTGCATGGGTTGTAACACACCTTCACATGATACAAAGTTAAACAAATTTTATAACAAGAAAATTCTAGGAGATATTCTTCTTGTGGTACTAATAAAGCAGGTACATTGTAATCAATGACGGTTATATAACCATGGAGCCACATATAAAAAATAACCAGTTTTGTTTCAGAAGTTTTTTATGTTTGCCAACTTCCCAATTCTATATATCCAACAGCTAAAGTTACTCCACAATTGTGTTGCTGCAATTTCTCTCACAACAAATCCAATGCCACACATAAAATCAAATATTTTGTATTTGACGTTATATTGAAGCTGCACAAGCTGTACAGAGAAGCGTAAAAACATTTGCATACATCAGATCATCAAAAAAATGGTGACAGATCTCCACCACCTTACACTCATGTTTATTTAGTTCTTGGTGAATTTGTGAGAAATATAATACAACCACATTGTTTAATTTGTCAATGTACAAGTCTGGCAACAGTGCTTCATGATCGGCTTCGGCTTCTGCTTTTTCTTCCATTGAGAGGACTAGGACTTCGACTAATTGAGTGTTTATGCACAGGAGACATTGACCTGGTAATTTAATGAAAAATCTAGTTAAGTTTTTTTTTTTTTAAACACAACCAGTTAAAGGAATTTACCTTCTTGGGCTTATACTTTGATCTCGTGCATAAGGTGACCTGCTGCCACTTTTGCTAAAAGAGAAAATGGAGATGGTGATCATTTGCAATACGAAGAAAAAACTTTATTTTACCTTCGACGGCCACGGCGAGGAGACCGACTGTAACTTCTTGAATACCTTTCCTTAGGTCGACGTGGGCTACGAGACCTTGACCTACAATAACAGGTAGTCCCAGTAAGAATAAAGCGACTTAAATAAATTTACAATTTTTAAACACTTTGTCACAATGAATTTTATCAGATCATTTTCAAATACTGCCTATAGCATTGCAAAGATTAGTTTAACTGACAATTGGTAAAGTAATAAAATTCAAAAGGCCTGTTGACTGCTCCATTTTTGCAAGTGATCTGTAAACCACATAATTAATTTACATTTAATAAACACAATAGACAAACGGGGGCCACCACCATACTTTGAAGTGTCAGGTAAGGTGTTTATGGTTAACATGGTGAATCCAGGACCAAAATTGCTTCGATGCGTATGCTATATGTGGGGTGCTTTGCGATGCAGTGTTGGTATGAGGATCTTTGATGCCATAACTGCTGGATTGCCGATGCAATACGAGGTTGGGTCTAGTTATAGTTGATTGCAGAAGGCAGGTTGTGTGCGAAGAGGCGAAGATTTATATAACACAAATAAGCGTTGGCATATGCTGTGGTGTAGCAACGAAAGTAGTGTAGAGCCTGAGAAAACGGTTTAGATGGTTAATGTCTCAAATTGGACAAGAGCAGACAACATTATAAGAAATTCCTGATAGCAGTAGCATGTCATTACAATGATGGCTGAAGGGTATTAGACATTTCACAACGTCAAAATCAAGAGTATGTTTGGAAAACAAAATAAAACAAAAACCAAATGTTTACATGGAAAGGTTCAAACATTGTAGGAGCAAGCATACCTATCGAATCGACGACGTCGATCATCATAATCATCTCTTCGACCCCCACCACCACGTCCACCCCGGTCCCGATCATTACCACGCCTTGTCATACCATTGGATAACTCTACTCTAGCCCGAACTCCACAAATGGTTCTACAAAATCCAAAAAACAAATTAAATAGCTGGAATCATGTATGGTAAGACTGTCCACATTTTTCAGTTAGGAAAAAATACAGGCTAGCAAAATTGCCAAAAAAGTAGTTTTTAGATGTAAAGTTAAACAATTTACCTCCCATCAAGAGCACGAACCGCATCTTCGGCATCTCGATTGTCTTCAAATTCAACAAATGCAAAGCCAGGGGGATTACGGGCAACCCAAACGTTTTTCAAGTTTCCATAATACCCAAACACCCTTTCCAGTTCACTCTTTGAGCCCTGGCTTCCAAGATTACCCACGTAGACTTTGCAATCAAGGGGTCCAGAATTCCGATGAGACGACATCACTTTCTTTCCAAACAATTATTAAGTTGCAAAAATTTTTAAAATACACGAGGAAAACGCTGATCAGCGATCTGTGATTTTCACAACGTCTTTTTTCTCTGGCATTTGCGCATGCGCGCAAAGCGGATTTACACCAAAATTGTGCTCATCCGATATACCATTTTTTTAGACTTTTATAAATGCGAAATTGGAAATATTGTTGAAGCACCATAATAATGTCTTGTTTATCAAATTTTGAAATTGTACATTGAAATAGGCTACTCCTGGAAAAAAATCCCTAAGTTTTACATCAAGTTAGGTTACTTGGCCCATATATACTTACAGTATCTATGCATGGCCCCCCTCAAATTTTTTAGGCTGGCTACGCTATTGAATACGACCTACATGTGTTTGCCGGAAAGTAAAAATCAAACGTGACGTAGTATGTACAAAAATTGCAATTTTTGTTTTAAATCGGTATTGTATTTTAATCCTGCAACTAACTCCACATCAATCTACTTCCTCGATCTTGTTTGCATGTCTGTAGCAAAATAATAATATAATAATTAGTAAACATTAAAACAATTATCATTTTTACTGTGCGTAGTCTACACAAGATACCTTTGCTATTTTATAAAATTACGGTTAATCCGGATTCGATTTGATTTGACCGACAGATTTATCAGGCGAGAATCCAATTTACCGAAGACGTTTTGTTTCAAAGTGGCTGGTCGGGAAAATCACCTCATCCAAACACATTACCAACCCAATGATGATAGAATTCCTTTAAAATAAAAAAGATTTGTTGATGCAGTCTTACCTTACACACTGAATATCCAAAAAGCATTGGGCGACAAAACATGATGAATGATGGTTATACGTTCTACGCACGGTAATAAAGGCGGTTAGTCAAGAGGGTGATTACGATGTTACAACGTTGTCAACTGTAGAGTAAAAGCAATTATCTAACAGTAAGCGACAGTTGTTATGAATAAACAGGTAACTGCAGCGTGGTTTGGTATACAAATTTGTCATTGTAAAGGTAAATATTCGGATTAGGAGGTGCAAAAAGAGCAATTTTTACCCGGATGAGGCGGAGAACCGGTTTCGGGATTAAACGAAGCGTTTTGTTTAAAAAAAAACATTAAAAATCAGTTGTATCTCCGATTTCATTCAGATTAGGCTATAAGATCTGAATCCGGATTAATCGAGATTTATCGTATAGGCTACTGTTTGTTTGACATGCATTTTTATTATTGGTCAAATTGTGTAGTAGCATTTTTGCAACATAAGTCGGGGCCCTTTTAAAGCATAAAGTATGTACCGTATATCCCTAATACCGCATGTATCCGTAAAGCGCATGTACGTTTTAAAAGGCCCCCATACTGCTACAGTTGAGATCTGAAAAGGTTACAAACAGTATTTGAGCAAACAGTGACATATACTCACAAATCCAAACATACAGTAAATTTTGCAAAATGAAATGCATAATTTGCCAGTGGAACCGGTTCTCTTTGGCAAATCTTGTTGAAGAATGACCAGTAGGCCTATATAATTGCGCGATATCGTAGCGGCCTCTTATTGCATTTGCTTTGCATTACACGTGCCAAAGAGAGCAGTTGCAAGAAAATTGACCGAAGCGATCATCCTGTTACGGCAAACTACGAAGCTATACTATAGAACCAGTCAGCCCATTTGTTGTATTGGGACAGCACACATCACAATGATTTGTTCACACAAAAGTGAGTTGATTTCCTTTCGATTTCATTTACATGTACTCCCTCAAGGGGTCGCATATGAAAATTCTTCTTTTCTAAAGTTTAGGAGCCCCTCTTCTTAGTAGCTCACATGTATCGCAATTTGTACCTGCTTGTCACATACGCCAAGCAGAAATGCCTCCTCCAAGAATCCCAACGATTATATAACACTGTTGACAGTAACATCGACTTGCAGCAAAGCTACCAATAAAAGCTTTTGTGCGGATTTTAGAAGTTTGACAACGGCGGTTTAACAAATCTTACGCCTAAACAATTAATCCAACAAGGTTTGGTGGTAACTGTGGGTCAGTTTGTGCCATCTTGTGTATTCTTCTGCTCTCCAGTTTTAGTGCCACTGGCCTTGCCAATCACTTGGTTAAAAGCAAAAAAACGAACAGAAGATTTTACTACCCAATTAACACACATGTATGTTACATTTTTTGACTTTATTATGCATCTAATAAAGCAAACCAATGGCAGATTGTAGGTCAAAGATCTCTAAGGTTGCTAGAATCTGTTTTTTAAAACCGGTTTGTGGGGGAGAAAATAAAAACTCATTTGCACAAACAGGAAATTAAACATTTGAACAGTTGAATATCTGCAGATAAAGGTTTGAAACTTTGAACACACTGGTAAACTTCCATATTAGATTCTTATGATAAAACACACTAAAATTGTCATATAAGGCTATATGTTATATCCATTCCAGATTAAATGTTTAAAAGAAGCACATACACATTAGGTGCGATATCAATATCATTCAATTACAGGAAATTAATTTTCTTTTGCCATCTTGCTAAATATTACATACACAACCTTAATCACAGGACAGAAACAGGAAGCAGAAACCAAGTGAAAACATTTAGAATCCATAAGACACAATTTATCAATGAGAAAAACAGGTAACCATAAAACAAGCATAAACACACATCACAACAGGTAAAAATGCAAAATAAAATGTCTCTGAACAAAGAATCAGAACATGGTTTGAAAGCACACAGTGGAACATGTTTGTTCAAACGCATTTTACAAATATCACAGAAAGTACGGAGTTGTGTTTCTCTCTGGAATAACTCTCATGTTGTCAGGAACAGCATGGAACAACTTGGCTTCTTTTTCATCTTTCTCCTTAATAACAAGAATAGCAGCAATGTTTCCACATCGGTAGCAGTAATTTGGTGCAGACCACACTGTTACTAATTTCTCATCAAACATGTACTTGAATCCCTCATGGACAAGCTGATGTGCCCTACATATTAATGACAGGCCATTTAGATGTACAAACTCATTTGTGACCTTGGCGCCAAACAGCCATCCAGCGCCACGTGGGGAAACTGCCCATGTTTCGACATCTTCAGGATCAGACCACACCAAATCACAAAAGGCACCCTTGTGAGGAATTTCCTGCTGACGATCAATGGTGCGAATTTGATCCAAAGTTTTTATATCTGGGGAAAGTCCTCCATGGACACAAAGTATGGTTGAATCTATAATTGCAGCAATGGTCAGCAGGTCAAACACCTTTGTACAATATCGCCATGCATTTGCATTGCCATATTTAGTTTGGCATTCATCATAAAATCCATATACTTGGGTAATCTGCCGACTTTCATGATTTCCCCTCAAGAGGGTAATTTTATTTGACCATTTTGCCTTCAGTGTTAGCAGATAGGTAAAGGTTTCCAAACTGTAGTATCCTCGATCAACAAAATCACCCATAAACACATAATTTGTCTCAGGTATTTCACCTCCATTTTTAAAGAGCTCTAGCAAGTCATAAAATTGTCCATGTATGTCACCACAAACTGTCACAGGCGTGCTAACTGGTTGCACATTAGATTCTTCAAGTAACAAATCACAGACATAGTCACATAGCCTTTTCAAATCGTATTCTGGTAGATATTTGCACTCCTTTGCAATCTCAATCATTTTATCAAGATCGAATGGAACCATGTTGTCCTACTTTTGCAACAACCTTAATTAACTCATATCTGGCAGGGTGCAATATAGTATTAGCTAAATGTTTAGTGCAAACAATAAAAACTAATGCTACAAACCCAGTCCAATAATTGTTATTATTGGTAGTTGCAACAAAAAAGTTGCAGTAAATGCAATAATTTGTTTCAGTAAACATTTCATTGTTTTATTCTAAAAATCTTAGGTATTATTATACCAGAGCATATCGCGCTAAGATTTAATTAAGGACAGTCAGAATTAAAAATTTATTTTGGAAGTGAATAACATTTAATTTTGCATCTTATAACTGCAGCCAACAGTTAAACTACATAAAGGTGGTATGTTCTAACTGACGGAAACGTCTTGATAAAATAACAGCAGAAACACACACATTGCACAAATAATTGACAAGGTTTTCACAGAAAGAAAACAATCAGTGTCTCGTTTAAAGCTGTGGGAATCTACGGTTCTGGTGTACAGTATGCTTATGTAAAAAGTAATTGATTTAAACGTTTTGTTAGCAAACAAACAATTTCTTTTTGTAAATACGTTCCCAGACTTGATTTTAACAAACAGCGAAGTCAAATCCAAAAATCCTTTTGCACGGTTGGCTGGCTGCATTAACGGAGCGTAACGAAAATGTCGCCAATGGAGGTAAGTGGGTTAAGGGATACGACAAACGATATAGTTCTATTTACAGTTGTAATAAAACACATTTTTCCAAATCTTAGTATTTTTAACGCGTTGTTTTGTGATGTCAAAATATACTGGGTCTTTACATGTGATCAGTAATGACGAGCGCTTAAAGCGGAGGAGAGCAATGAACAGAGCAAAAAGGGAACACCTTGGGAATTGGAATTTGTGAGCCGGCAAAAAGTTTCATAAACTTTTGAATATAAAAGGATCTGGGAATTTGAACTGTGCTTTCGTTTTCCCAAATAACTAAATTTCTCACGAGAAACAGTTTGGTACCTTGGTAAATTTGTGTGAGTTAAAAACGTGAAAGTCTGTGCGTATGCGTGCACAGACGATTTTGAAATTATCCCCGTTTGATGTTTCAGTTCAGCACAGTAAAATGTGTAGTGAGCGCCTGCATACCAGAGTGCAGTTTTGGATGTAAGCCACAATTCTTAGCATACCCTGTAATGGAAAACAATTAAACACCCTTTTTGAAATCGTTTGTACAAAAGTGATTTTTTTGCTGGCATATTACGGCTTGTGTGAAAGGTGAACAAAAAACANACTCTGCAACACCAACTCTTGATTCGTTTCAATGTTTCTGAGCACAGTTGACAGGCAATTTATCTTTTAATCTGCCCCAGATGAAAACAAAAATTTATTTTGTTTAGGATTAGTTGCAGGAAAACATCAATCCTTATCTGCACCTCGTGCACACTGACTCAGCATGTTCATTATGTGCACCGTGTGCAGTTACCATGACTCAGCATGTTCATTATGTGCCTCGAGTGCACCTGGTGACGATTTCGAGCGACGACCTCTATTGGAGGTGAAAGGGTTAAGGGATACGACAAACAACATAGTTCTATTTACAGTTGTAATAAAACACATTTTTCCGTATCTTAGTATTTTTAAGGCGTTGTTTTGTGATGTCAAAATATTTACATGTGATCAGTAATGACGAGCGCTTAAAGCGGAGGAGAGCAATGAACAGAGCAAAAAGGGAACATCTTGGGAATTGAAATTTGTGAGCCGGCAAAACGTTTCATAAACTTGTAAATATGAAAGGATCTGGGAATTTGAACTGTGCTCTCGTTTTCCCAAATAACTAAATTTCTCACGAGAAACAGTAAAACAGTTTGGTACCTTGGTAAATTTGTATGAGTTAAAAGCGTGTAAGTCTGTGCGTATGCGTGCCCAGACGATTTTGAAATTAACCCCGTTTGATGTTTCAGTTCAGCACAGTAAAATGTGTAGTGAGCGCCTGCATACCAGAGTGCAGTTTTGGATGTAAGCCACAATTCTTAGCATACCCTGTAATGGAAAACAATTATACACCCTTTTTTGAAATCGTTTGTATAAAAGTGATTTTTTTGCTGGCATATTACGGTTGTGTGAAAGGTGAACAAAAAAACAATCCATCATGTTTTAGCTTTATGGCAAATCTTACTCTAAGTTATAATATAGTTTAAAGTAAGGTGGACTGGCCCAGCTAGTGTGCCAAAAGGTGTTTTTGTATTTCAATTTTGCCCTTTTTGAGAAATGAAACTATACCTCAAAGTACTCCACAGAAATGAACAATGTTTACCTACATTTGGACCCATCATTGCAGGTTGGTACTGATGTTTACCACAAATACAGTTAGCAGTGAAATCTGATGCGTTACAGCAGTGTTTTGCAATTGTGCGGACCAGTGTAGCTCGGAGAAATAAGTTATAAAGTATCTAGTATGCTTGTATACAGAAAACACTAACAAGATAGTGACATTGACAGATTAAGACAGAGCAAAAGGTATAAATGGCTTAGGCCCCCTAAAAGGCAAAAAAATAGTAATTTTATGGGTCCCCTTCCACGAAGGGGACGGGGATTGTTTTTACTCTGTTTTTTTTTTTTTCTGTCTTTCTTTTTTTCTGTCTAACGCGAGTTTGTTCCCACGTTTTAGTCATGAAGGAGTCATCCAAATTTCTTCAAATTTTCACACATGATAGATGTTTATCTGAAGTTGTGCACTGTCAACTTTTTACCCCTATTC
>QXVZ01033195.1:0-15636 GCA_008931825.1 Phallusia fumigata
ATTTGATTATTTGCAAGTGGCTTGAGAAGAGCTACGTTTGAATTTTACTGGTCGTTTTGAATTGTGTATATAAGTAGCAAGCCTAGCGCCAAGTCGTTATTCTAATTTCTATTTCAATTTTCTAATCACTACGCATTATTGGATTCTATGCTTTTCTGCGTTACTCTGTCTCAGAGTAGAATAGAGATTCAAACAACTGAAGCGTTTGGAAACAGTTCAAGTTATTCAGAACACGCAGGGTTGTGTAGGAACCCCAAATCTTATAATCTTATGAACAGAAAGATGTCACCAAACAATTTTTCACCTGTAAAATTTGCAAATAAAAGACGCGATTAAATCAGGTTCATATTCGGTCTGGTGATTTTATTTTTCCACAAAATTAGTTAGCTTAGGCAATTTATCTTTTTAATCTGTCCCAGATAAACACAACAGGATGCACCAAAGTCCATAGAAAACATAGATAGACTTTGTTTGATAGATAGACTTTGGGATGCACCTCGTGCAGCCTGACTCAGCATGCTTATCACGTGCACGCACCGCGTAAAGTTACCATGACTCAGCATGTTCATTATGTGCCCCGAGTGCGCCGGGTGACGTTGTCGAGCCACGACCTCTGTTGCCTGGCAGGCCACAGTTTTTCCATGGGTCTGCAATTGACCACGTCTTTTCTGGCAAATTCTACTGTAAACAATGGGTTGGCACAAAACTTAATTTTACATGTTAACACGTTTATCATTATCTACGCATATTAACAATATTTAACTGCACCTTAGAACATTGGTTAGGAGGGAGAGATTTCATTGCATTCGGTTTTACCAACTAAAACCATGCGACCATGCCGCTACTATTTACTAGATCTCGTCCAAACACATTTTTCTTGGCTTCGACCAACTGAAGCACGGTACTTCCCCTGGGGGAATTCTTTCTGTCGCCAAGCCATTCACAAGACTAATTTTTGCAAACCATACTTTCGATCAATGACGTTTTTACTTTGCTGTGAACCAGGCGTGACATTCCTTGTGGAATAAGGACACGACCAACGTTTTTACCCTTTGATTTAACTTATGTTCACGCTTGTAGGGTCGAAACTTTGCGAAGACCTTAATAACCCTATGATGTAACACCTGGCCACTTAGCTAAGTGGTTTTTATTCTTAACTGCTGATGCAAGTACACACAAGTAAAGAAATCAAACTTATTCACATGATTTACTACACCGCCAGGACGTCAAAAATTTTTTTGCTGCAAGTAAAAACACATGAATTTTCTGTTGACAAGTTTACAGGAACAGTAAAAGTTGAATTTGTAGAAATGTTGAACATTACACATACTTACAAAACAGTAATAAGTGCAACTCACTGAGCAAATAGCAACTCATAAAAAGTAGAGGCACACAACTTAGCTTGAAGTGTATGAATTAAAACAGAACAACATTGCATAAAGTTTACAGAAATCTAGAACTGTGGATTGAAAATATAAGAAATGATACACAAACATATAAAAAGTGTATGGTAAACATAAAATCATTTTAAAAACAACTATTATGCTACATAAACAACTACATTTTGTATGTACAGCGATTTCAAAACATTCTATTAGCACTCTGTAAGCAAAATACTACTTTTACCAAAACTGTAACACCAAAACAAACTATTTACATAAAATTTCAAACAGATAAATTAGCTTAGATCGCATCATGACAGCAGGAAAACTGAAATAACTAAACGAAACACAATAAAAAAGATCATTGACTTCTAGTCATAGATATGATCAAAAACTTAGAAATACACCTTTTACAAAAGTGTTATTGGCTTAATACAAAAATAATTTTACCAAGTGCAGATACTAATTTTGCATATCCTCAACTGAAGTTGCACATGTCATTTCCAAAATCATATTTTGTAAGTTAGTCTCTCTTTTTTTGTTCCATTTCCTACAAAAAATACAAGGGTGGCTTTCACCATATTGCAATTCCATACACACTATTACCCCATTTACAAATGCATATATATTCACCATGTCATTTCACATTAGGTCCCATAGTTACCTACAGCTTTTAGAATATGATTAATTCTGCAGGCAGAAGCGCATGGGTGCTCACACATACAAATTTGTAGATTAATTGTTGGCTACCATGAGTATATGTACAGAACAGTAGCAGATATTTTTAATTAATTTTACATGATTAAAAATTTTAACAATATGAGCCAATCACAAACCTGACAAAGCTAGGACTGTCACAAGGAATATAGAGTTTGACACAGCAATTATTGCGTAACATTGACTTGTTTTAGAAAATTCTATTTAATTCGAACATTTTTTTAACAATTTGATCCTTTGTAGGAAGCCCTTGGAGTAACTTCTGAGGCTTTTAGAAAAAAACAACACAGAACTAATTCCACCACAATGACATGTTATACAAACTGTCTAAATTTTACCAAATTCGGACATTGTTTAGTAACTTGACCCCCACAAGGGGTTAGTGGGGTATCCATTGGGACTTCAGGATTAAATACTGCAAACGATGCACCATGATGGCATGTTATACAAACTGCTAAAATTATCTCATTATCCTCCGACAATGTAAAGGTCTGGATGCAAACCACAGTCCGCCACTTGGGTAGTCCCGCTATGGTGTATTAGATTTTCATCCAACTTAGACATTGTAAATAAGTCACCACTGGAGGGGGCTGAATAGCAACCACTAGTGCAGTGGTCGGCAAAACATGTGACGTGCAAACTTTACTTATGTGGGCTGCAGGGTATATGAGAGCTGAACCCTGGCATGGTTGCTGGACCAAAGCGAGTCCTACGCCAAGCACCATCTGTAAATGTTGAATATTTGACATAGCAAATAATTGGTATGTAACAATGCATTGTGATGAAACAGGCAGCAGCTTAAACAAATGAATAGTGAAGTGATATGTAATCAACAAAAATTTAATGGGTGAATTTAAACGATAAAAAATGTGGTTTTATAGACAAAAAAGTTGGTTGGTGTTAAGAGACATTTTAAATTCAATTTTATGGAATAAACTTGCCTCAGTAATACTGTATTTTATATAATTGTGTTTCATGCTGTGTGGTCCTCCAGGTAAATGGAGAATTCGGGGTTTCGAAATGAAAGTTTGTTGACCACTGCACTAGTGAATTGGGTCACAAAGCTAGTGACAACTTACACCTGTTTGAGTTTCCTTTTAACTTTACCAAGTAGTTGATAACTTATTGAAACAACTTTACTTGTACCACTGCATGTACAGAGACTTTTTTATTTGTGGTGTGTTGAAAAACAAAAAAAAATTTTACTTGCTGGGGCTAGCAGGGTAACAACTGGGTATATAGGGTAAAACAGACCAACTAATACACCACAAGGACATGTTACATAAACTGTCCATATTTTAGCTAATTTGGACCCTGTTTGAAATATTAACACTTTTAGGGGGCTAGCCGGGTAACCACCGAGGCTATGGGGTTAAACGAAACAGATTGCACAAATCCATGACCATATCTACCAGCTGTATAATTTTCATCCAAATCCAACAAACATTTCATAGCATTGACAAGCTTCAGGGGAGAAAAAACAAGCAGAAAGGTGACCTAGTAATGTGCAGATTGTGACAAGGAAAATATAAACCCTACAATTAACTGTACAACTAATTTTAGTGTGTTTTTGAAATAAAACTTTTCAACATGTAACATAGAATATAAACACAGGACAACAAAGCACAGTTAAATACATATTGAAACAACACAGAAATTTACTTTACCTTCCAAAATTCCTTAAATTTTTCATCATCCTGAAACACATTGTAAAGATGTGCCAGAAGGTGAGGAACTCGTTTGGTGAATACATCATAAAACTTTTTCCAGTCCATAATTCCATCCTTCCCCATGCCAATCACTTCTGCTTGTTTTCCAGTGTATTCAAGGTAATGAGTTGCCTGCAACACAAACAAAAACTGTTTAAAACAACCACAGTATAAGTGTCCAATAAAATGGTCACTTCACTTTATTCATACCACAATGCAATAAATAACTAGAATAACTTTCAATTGTATATTTCCAACCTTGTTTCTTATGTGACGAACCAAGTCATTTATTGAATTTGTAGGCATTTTGAAAACATCATATATTTCCTTGATTGTGTCTTCTGCGACAACCAACTTATCTTCGATGCCCTCGAGATCTTTTAAGGTTGTGAAGGATTTTGCATATCGCTGAAAATCCTTTGGCAAACATTCCAATTGTGCAATTCTCTTCAAAATATCATCAGGTGGGGTTGTATCAGGGTTCACCTGGTCAGAATCATTTGAAGGACCTGCCTGGTCTGGCTCACTGCAGACCTGTTAAGAAATAAAGCAAGTTTGTCTAAGTTGTGACTTGATAATAAACAAATCTTTCAAATCCTTTTCAACCTTGGCTTCTTGTTACATTATATGACATAAAAAAATAGATAAATCAAATCTTGAAACAACAGAAAAGTGTAACATACTTTACACCCCAATAAGGGTCAAGTGCACTTGAAACTTGTTTGGACAACATAGACCTCATTCACTTAAAAAAGGTTATCCAACTGTTATTGCTAAATTGTTAAATTGCATCTGGTCAATAACACAAGTACAAGAAGTGGAGTTCTGTTAACTAAGTAAGAGCAAAACAAACTAGAGAGGTGGCGTTCTCCATATTTTCATTCCACATACACTACCACCTCAAAATTATGTTCTCCACATGTACCATTTCCTTTATTACATTGGATATATTTTCAATACCCACATTACATTGGGTCCCTTATTCCCTTGGCATTTTATAACATGATTGTTTCTGCTAGCATAAACATATGGGTCCCCACACACATGCAATTTCTGAATAGTAGTGATGTTTTTAGAACGTGATCAGTTTAAAAATCAGTTTCACAAAAAGTAAAGATTTCCATTTATAATTTAACTAAATCATTNAACAGTAGAAATTTGGAAAGCTAAACCAAGGAAACACTAAAACAAAAACTACGTAAGATAAGAAGCGCTTTGTGTGAATACGGACACTTGTGGTAAACGGACACATCAACTGCCTTAAAGAAGTGACCAGATTGCTAGAATGTTGACAGTAAATTGGCTAGGTTTTGCAATATAATGATCAAAGAAAAATTCGGCCAAATTTTGAGTCTCGGCCAACCCAATTTTCTTTCGGCCAAACTTCTGAAATTTGGCCAAAAAAGGGCCAAACTGGCGTCACAATGCTAACGACAACTTCCACCGGTTTGAGTTTAATTTTAAATTCAAATTACGTAGTTCATAACTGATTGATACAACTTTACTTGTACCACTACATGGACAGAAACTTTTCATTTTTGGTGCATTAAAGAATAAAAAACGTTTTACTTGCTGGGGCTAACAGGGTAACCACTGGGGATATAGGGTGAAACAGACCAATTAATACACCACCATGACATGTTACATAAACTGTCCATACCTCAGTTATTCNCATAATTTAATGGGTGAATTTAAATGATAAAAAATGTGGTTTTATAGACAAAAAAGTTGGTTGGTGTTAAGAGACATTTTACATTCAATTTTATGGAATAAACTTGCCTCAGTTATTCCGTGTAAGCGTGTATGAATAACTAAATACTGTATTTCATATAATTGTGTTTCATGCTGTGTGGTCCTCCAGATCAATGGAGAATTCGGGGCTTCGTAATGAAAGTTTGTCAACCACTGCACTAGTGAATAAGGTCACAAAGCTAGTGACAACTTCCACTTGTTTGAGTTTCCTTTTAACTTTACCAAGTAGTTGATAACTGATTGAAACAACTTTACTTGTACCACTACATGCACAGAAACTTTTTTATTTGTGGTGCGTTGAAAAATAAAAAACATTTTACTTGCTGGGGCTAGCAGGGTAACAACTGGGTATATAGGGTGAAATAGACCAACTATTACACCACAATGACATGTTACATAAACTGTCCATATTTTAGCTAATTTGGACCCTGTTTGAAATATTAACACTTTTAGGGGGCTAGCCGGGTAACCACCGGGGCTATGGGGTTAAATGAAACAGATTGCACAAATTCATGACCATATCTACCAGCTGTATAATTTTCATCCAAATGCAACAAACATTTCATAGCATTGACAAGCTGCAGGGGAGAAAAACAAGCAGAGTAAGGGGGAGAAAAACAAGCAGAAAGGTGACCTAGTAATGTGCAGACTGTGACAGGGAAAATATAAAACCTAGAATTAACTGTACAACTAATTTTTAGTGTGTTTTCGAAATAAAACTTTTCAACATGTAACATAGAATATAAACACAGGACAACAAAGCACAGTTAAATACATATTAAAACAACACAGAAATTTACTTCACCTTCCGAAATTCCTTAAATTTTTCATCACCCTTAAACACATTGTAAAGATGTGCCAGAAGGTGAGGAACTCGTTTGGTGAACACGTCATAAAACTTTTTCCAGTCCATAATTCCATCCTCCCCCATGCCAATCACTTCTGCTTTTTCTCCAGTGTATTCAAGGTAATGAGTTGCCTGCAACACAAACAAAAACTGTTTAAAACAACCACAGTATGAGTGTCCAATAAAATGGTCACTTCACTTGATACATACCACAATACAATAAATAACTAGAATAACTTTCAATTGTATAATTCAAACCTTGTTTCTTATGTGACGAACCAAGTCATTTACTGAATTAGTAGGCATTTTGAAAACACCAGAAATTTCCTTGATTGTGTCTTCTGTGACAACCAACTTATCCTCGATGCCCTCGAGCTCTTTTAAGGTTGTGAAGGATTTTGCATATTGCTGAAAATCCTTTGGCAAACATTCCAATTGTGCGATTCTCTTCAAAATATCGTCAGATGGGGTTGTATCAGGGTTCACCTGGTCAGAATCAGGGATTGGCTGTGAAGGTGCATTTGAAGGACCTGCCTGATCTGGCTCACTGCCGACCTGTTAAAAAATAAAGCAAGTTTGTCTAAGTTGTGTATTGATAATAAACAAATCTTTCAAATCCTTTTCAACCTTGGCTTCTTGTTACAGTATATGACATAAAAAAATAGATTAATCAAATCTTGAAACAACAGAAAAGTGTAGCATACTTTACACCCCAATAAGGGTCAAGTGCACTTGAAACTTGTTTGGACAACATAGACTTCATTCACTTAAAAAAGGTTATCCAACTGTTATTGCTAAATTGTTAAATTGCATCTGGTCAATAACACAAGTACAAGAAGTGGAGTTCTGTTAACTAAGTAAGAGCAAAACAAATAATATCAAATTGTCACTCTACATTCGGGAGGCTTAGAATAAAATGTCACTTTTTCCATTGTAGTGCAGACTTTTTAGTAGATAATTTGTAAATTTAAAAAAATGCAAATAAACTGTGAATTTCTCTTTTATCCACTTGGTGACATCACTATATTTGAGTAGAGTCATCTCGAAACATATTTTGGNGGCTTAGAATAAAATGTCACTTTTTCCATTGTAGTGCAGACTTTTTAGTAGATAATTTGTAAATTTAAAAAAATGCAAATAAACTGTGAATTTCTCTTTTATCCACTTGGTGACATCACTATATTTGAGTAGAGTCATCTCGAAACATATTTTGGTTTCCCCAAAGAAAGCAGGTTTCCCAAAGCAGACCAAAGAAAACTTGCAAATAAATTTCGGATAATTTAAACATGGTTTAGTAATTTGACCCATTATAGAGGGCTGATGGGGTAACAGCTGGGGCTATGGGGTTAAACAAAGAAATCAATACACTGCAATTGCATGTTAAACAAACTATCCAAATTTCATGCAATTCAGACATTCTTTAAAAATTTCACCCATTTTAGGGGGCTTGTGGGGTAACTGCCGAGGCTATGGTGTCAAACAAAGAAATCAATACACTGCAATGGCATGTTACACAAACTGTGCAAATTTCACCTGATTTGGACATTGTTTAGTGATTTAACACATTTTAGGGGGCTAGTGGGGTAACCACTGGAGCTATGGGGTCAAATGAAACAGATGGCATAACTTCATGATCATATCTACCAGCTGTAAAAGTTTTATCCAAATCAGGAAGGGGACTCATAATAAATCTCAAGCAAAACTTCTATGCAAAAACATCTATCCCAGAAAAAAGCCGAAATATCGTCAGGTAGGAAATTCAAATCCAATGATTCTTGCTATATGACAAACGTTTGGATAAATTTAGTCGTGTATATTAGCTGAAACCTCTTCCAGAATTTGTGCAAATCCAGACATGAGAAAAGATCATAAGGAAACATTCTGCATTTACAGTTAATGCCCAAATAGTCAGAGTTAGCAATGATGCTGAGGGGTAACAGCTTTGAATAACATAATACGGTGCATTGTTAGTGTTGTGATCACACATCATTTCCTTTTCCCCAAGGCAGTGAATCATACGCTTTATGCCACAGCCAATCACATGGTTTGAAAAGTGTGTTGCATACTTAACTGTGTGAGTGCCTGTGTAATCATTGTTTTGTGTGGTATGCTAATTGCCCTTACCTGCCCCGTATATGTGTGTTATCAAACCATTATTCATTCTTTTGCTTACCACTATTTCGAAACGGACAAATGCAAATAACACAACAGTCAGTATAAGTTTTGTTTCTTCAAGGTTCCTAATTAAACAGTATTGTATTGCTTTTGTTGTCCTGATTTTTACATGACCATAATAACTAGACAAGTGGCGTTCTCCATGTTGCCATTGCACATACACTTTGACCACTAAAATAAAATTTTCGGCATATAACATTTCTATTTATTACACTGAAGATATATACAATAGCCACAATACATTATGCATGAGAAAGTCTGTTCTATACATAAAGAAGTGGTGTAATATCAGCCACCGGGCTGAACCTATCGTTTAATAGGGTAATTGCTCTTCTGTGTTGGGAGGTCTTGTGTTTACGATACATACATCTAGTAAAAATCAAAACCATACGGTAGGACTAAAAATAAAACTGATCAAATAAAATCGCTGTATCACACTGTCTTTTACATCACAAAATACCAAATACATTGAGGTCACCACTGCACAATTACAGGGTAAATGCCTGTTTATGTGATAAGTAGAAGCCTGATACCAACTGCTGACTGTTGCACCTCTTGGTTCGTAAACCTGTCAATCATTCTATTCGCACTGCAACGCGTTTGGGGTAGAACAGGCAGTATTTAAACACGTATTTGAGGTTATAAGGGTAAATACTTGGCTGATAAGGCTTAAATTTTAAGTAAACAATGAGAAGCAACCTACACAGTTCAGATACTCATATATCATGTGCGTAAATTTGAAAAAATTTGAACAATTTTTCTTGACCAAACAGTGGGAACAAGCCAGTGTTGGACAGAAAAAAAGAAAAGAAAATAACAGCGTGAAAACAATATGTGTCCCCTTCATGGCAAGGGACCCTCTCACATATAGCACATGTCAACCTTAATCTAATAGACCAAGGTATTTACCAAAGAAATATTAAATGCTAAACAAAACACCTTTCTTATCCATTGAGAGTTATGTGTATGTACTGATTGCCATAACAATTGGTGCAGTCTGGACTACATGAAATAGCAAAGTTTGCTGCTTAGAAAAACATTTACTATCAGCAATGTTGTTTTTTGTCTTTAAACTGATAAATGTTTTGCTGATGGTAAATGTTTTTCTAAGCAGCAAAAAGCCAAAACTTTACAACATTTTGCTTTTGCAAAATACTTTATATGGTCTAGTTTAAAAATTGTTACCTTTAGTTCTGGTTCTTGTTCCATGTAAAGGTTGGTTTCAGCAGTAGATTGTTTAGAGCTGCTTCTCTTTAAGATAGTAAGAAGAAAATGAGATGTTAAGTAAAACAGGTTTTTTATTTCACTGCTGTAATTGTATGTGATAAATTCTAATCATAGATCACATACCAAGGTACCAATTTTTTGTTTCTTTGTCTTTGCTGTGCCAGTGCTTTTTGTATTTGGTTTGGCCACATCTTGACTAGGTTTGTGGATCCTGTCAGCCACATTCTGAATTGAAAAAAATAAGTTAGAAAAATCTAATAGCTTCTACACCTGTGGACAAAAACAAAACTAGAGAGGTAGCTTTCACCACATTGCCATCCTATGTACACTGTAACCCAATGTAAGGATTTTTTTACTACATTATTTTACACTGGATCTCATAGTCAGCTATTTTTGATATGAAAGTTTCAGCAAGCACAAACACATGGGTCCACATGCATGCAAAGTTGTTGAAATTGCATGAAGAGTGGCAGATGTTTGTAAAATGCTTGGTATTCCTTGTTTAATTAAATAAAACAGTTTGTTAATTATTATATGGCACAATCTTCAACCTTGAAGGGTTTGTAGTTCAACTGCTTGGGCCTGGGGTTCAAACACAGTAAATCAATACATCACTATAAAATGTTTTACAACCTGTCAGTTTTTTTAAATTTAAATTCCAATTCTCAAATGTTTAATAATTTGGCCATCTGAAGGGACTAGCAAGGTGATTACTGGGACAATAACGTTAAAGAAAAATAACCAACATGACACAACCTAAAGTATATTAAAATGTTATCCAGTTCAAACATTGTAAAAGTTGACCACATAGGTCATAACCTAGTGACACCCTTCATAGTATCACATGAATGTATGCTAAACCCTGCCAGTAGAAACATATCTCGTTTAACCTGAATATATCGAACTTTGTCAAGATGATCCCAAAACATTGGATGAGACTTGACTTGAAAAATAGTTGGTCGCTCACTCGGATCCAACTGCAGCATCCAACGGATTAAGAAACATGCGTTGACTTGTTCTTCTAGTGACATGTCCGTTCCTGTGTGGATTTTAATCAGGGTAAAGAATACAAAATTCAAATGTCACAAATTTCACATCTTGGGGCCTGTGGTTTTTTGCAAGGTTAAGCTTTAACTGTAGATTTATTTCACACAAGGTGAATTAGGATACAACAAAAATACTTACTAATAATGTTAACTATTTGTCATAAAATGGTTACTTAACAGCAGTGGTTGGTAATCCCTGTCATGCATGTTGGCATGCAAGGGGATTATTCATGGCATACCAAATGATTTATGTGGTCATATTTCAACATGTTTTTTGAGCCAACTTAAGCAACCTTTTTGTTTTTTTATCATTAAGTGCTCTGCAACTGCAGTAACAAGCTACAGAGAGCACATGTAAACAAACGTTTTACTGACTGTTACAATTATCCTAACAAACCCAGAAACATGTGACACTATAAGACCATTAACATTTTAACATAATTTGTAAACTGGCACACTGTGTTCTCTGCAATGCAGCATTATCACCACACAGATTTTACTTGTAAAGATGGCATTAAAGTTCGGAGGGGGTGTAGCAGGTTCTTGGTCTGTAGCCTTCTCTCCCATGTATTTGATCCTGTCATTCTGCCGCTCCGGACTGTCACCAAAAGGATGCTTGCCAGATGTAAGAATGTAATAAAACACCAGGCCCAATGAAAAAATGTCCGATTGGAGCAGCATCTGAAATAATTGATCAATTGTATTGCGGCATGTAACAGTAAAAATACTAGAAGGTGACCTTCACCATATTGCGAGTCTATGTTCACCATTATGTGATTTAAAAAGGATATAAATTCAGTACTTTATTTTATATTGGGTCCCACATTAAGCTTTTATGTCATGATTGTTCTTTAGACAGAAACCTATGGAACCCACTCATGCAAACTTGTGGATTAAGGTGTTTTTTTAATTTATTTTATGCAATTTATTTGTTTTTATGAAAGAATTAGCAATTATGACCAAATATTTGTTGAAAGTTTGAAAAGCTCCATTAGTTTATTCCGAACTGAAATAGTCTGTATTTAGCACCCGTAGTCCGTGACGGTTTCTGCAATAATCAACAAAGATCCCAACCACCTGGATTTGCCGGTTCACCAAGTCAAAAGGTTGGTCACAATATCTTGTTCATTTCTCCATTATCAAGCAAAATTTGCTTTGTGAAGTTTTCATAGCTATTGCCCCAACAACTAGATTTAACGTGGTTAGTTAAAAACAGTTTTTTACATGTTAAATTTGTTGAAAGAACAGATTGTGTTAAAACATGCTTTTAATAATTATTTGGTGAGTAGAATGTAAATGTAAATTAACACGCTTCCAAGTTTAAACGTTACAAAACGACTGTGTGATGTCACACAGGTACGACGCTACAGCGATTATCCATCAAATTATGAAACTTATGGAGCAGCTGCCCGTGTACAACTCGGTTGTCATCATCGCCACCAGGTGAAAGGAGTAGCAGATCAATTGAAACAGTTTTTAAACCAGCTGAAATACTTTTTTTAAACATACGTGAAAGAATCCATTTTATTTCATTATCTATCCTAGTAGATTTATTACCACATATGTAATATTAGCACCACTAAAACTTTGTTTGAAAAACGGGCTAGTGGAGTAACCACTGGGGTTAAAGAGTCAAATGAAACACATAGTACAACTACATGATACCTATCAACTGTCAAAGTTTCATCCAAACCCACCAAATATTTCATTGCAATTCTGGCATTTACTGTCTTTCAGGCTGCTACTTTAAACATGGTTTAACTAGTATTTTGTTTACTACATTTATCAACATAGGGATTCACACAGATAACAATTGTAAGCTAACCATATTTTCCATTTTCTTTCTTTCACCCAAAAATTTGTAACACTCTGGAGACATAAAGCATTTTGATCCAGCAACCACAGTGGAGTAGTTTGGGTTTGAAATGTTGCGAGTTAAACCAAAATCACCAACTTTCACCACAGTTTCCGTCTTGTCAAGTGTTGTTTTGAGAAAGAAATTGGATGGCTTTATGTCACGATGAGCTGACATTAAAAAAATGACAAAGATAAAAATACAAGATAAAAATACAAGATAAAAAATGTTAAAAGCCTCAGCATAAGTCTTACCAATATTGTATTGATGAAGCTGACAAATTACATCAACAATTTGGCAAAGAATAGAGTGCGGCTTGATATCAAAATAATCCAAAAAGTTTTTATCCATATCACCAGAGGGTCCTCCTACTTTTAGGTTGTCCAATTTTGCAAACAGCCTTGATGGATTTTTCTTCACCTTGTCTTGCCAATCATAGTTTGGCATTGACTGAATGTACTGCACAAGATTACATAAAACTAGAAAGGTGGCGGTCTCCATATTTTTATTTTACATACACTACCATCTCAAAATGATGTTCTCCACATATACCATTTTCTTCATTACATTTGATATATTTTCAATACCCACATTACACATGCAGTTTCTGAATAGTAGTGATGTTTTTAGAACGATTTTAAAATCAGTTTTACAAATTTAAACAAAAAGTAAAGATTTCCATTCATATTCTAACTAAATCATTTCTTACATCATGTCACCCCCAATCTCAATGTCAAAAGCATGAATTAAACCCCACAGTCACACCAACCAATTATTGTTCTGCGATGTTTCTCTGAGGACGCACGCTTTGATAGCACACAATGAACGATAACACACGCACTGATGCAACATGCCTACTAATACTTCCAAGAAGGCAAGATAAGATATTTTGGCCACATTTAGAAACGTGAATTAAATCGCTTGGATAGTTCGGAAATTACAGATTCCACAAAAGACCGGATTAACTTGTGCTAAAAATACGTTTCGACTTATTCGTCAGTGGGATTTAAATAGAGATTTCTACACGATTGCATAACAAAGTTTTATCACAATTTAAAAACTGTAAACACTTATGTTACCGTTGGCGAAGAAGACAGATGGAAAGGTAGACATGTGAAAATGTGGTTAAGCGTGCTCCAAAGTTTATCTGTTACGAGTTGCGCCACTGTATACATTAGCTTTTGTATTGGTTTAGCTTTAGTGTTGTTATAGTATTGTGAAAATTCATTAAATAGACATTAAAATTTTGTACTTCAGATTTATCCTAATTGAATGTTGTGGTTAAAATTTGCTGGTTGGGGCCTATACATTTACAAGCAGTAAATCTGTAACGTTTAAGATGTTTATACATAATGCTTTAAACAATAATCAACTGGTTAGTAACACTGCATGCCACTAGCGACTCATTATCACCTTACCACATCATTATCAAATTTACAGGTTTTGACATCACAATGAAAACATTGTAAACTATAGAAGGGGTTACCTTCGCCATATTTCCATATTTCAAACTGTCCAAATTTCATCCAGTTCTGACATTGTTTAATAATTTAACCCATTTTGGGTGCTAACAAGGTAATTGCTGGAGCTAAGGCGTCAAACAAAGAAATTGATGCACCACAATTAAGTGGTCTAACAGGGTAACCACTTAACAGGGTAGGGATGTGTGGTCAATTGAAATGAATAACACACCTCCATGACTATATCTACCAGCTGTGATTTTTCATGTTAATGGATTTTTAGGTTTAATACCCACATTACATTGGGTCTTTAATTTCCTAACCATTTTATAACATAATTGTTTCTACAAGTAAGGGTCCCCACATGCATCACTAATCAGCAGTGTTGTTAATAGGGCATGGTCAGTTTTGTGAATCAAATATCAAAAAAGAAAGAATGCATTAAGAAATTCAATCAAATAGTTTCTCAAGCAATGCCAACAATAGTCTTTGTGTTGTCGGTATGTTTTAAAACAGCCAGAAAATAGCTACACAAGTATGGGTGATAAAAAAACCATTTTGGTAAACACTATTCAATCCCAGCATGATTTTCACTTACTGAATAACTACTCAGCCGTCCCAAGTGAAAATCTGTTCTACAAATAAAACAGTGGTCTAATACCAGCTACCTTAATGGTCTGTCATAAAACCTGTCAATCACACTCTGTGCGTTGCACTGTCTGCTATATAGCGATATAAAGTAATTAAGTTCACACCGCGCAATTACAGTCTAATTTAGCGAGCGGGCTGCCTAACCCTGAATAGTGCCTGTTTGTGAAGTATCGCTGAATGCTAGAAGTCTTTAATTGTAAACCTATCAATCACTTTCTTTGCGCCACATCATTCTGTGCTTGAGCCAGAACAAACAGTGTTTAAACACAGATTTGGAGCTGTAAGGGTAATTATATCGCCAAAGCACCATAGAAAAATATAGTAATAAAACATTTCTAAGCCAAACTGCCTGCAAACCAAAACTGAAAATTGGGGTTAAGATGGTGAAAAATGGGTGAATTCAATCAAAAGTCACAAACTGGTTTCAAATACTTTGCATCGTACCAAATTTCAAATATGAAACGTCAAACTTCTTACTTTTTTAAAACTTTCAGAGGCAGTGGGCCAAAAGTGACAGCACACAAATTCAGATACCCATCTATCATGTGTGCAAATTTGAATAATGTTTCTTGACCAAGCAGAGATAACATACCTGTAGGCAAAACAAAGAAATAGGGACCCATAAAAATTCTTAAACAAGAGAGGTAGCGTTCTCCATATATTCATTCCACATACACTACCACCTCAAAATCCCCTTCTCCACATATACCATTTCCTTTATTACATTGGATATATTTTCAATACCCACTTTACATTGGGTCCTTAATTCCCTTGGCATTTTAAAACGTGATTGTTTCTGCTAGCATAAACATATG
>QXVZ01033201.1:0-11976 GCA_008931825.1 Phallusia fumigata
CTTTTTAAGGTTTTAGTGATAGTGATTCTGCGACCATTACACGTGTGACGCTAATTGTTTTCAAGCAATGCGTAACATGCACAAATGGTTCAAGCTTGGTTCTTCGATTATAGCAGGCATGGTTTTTCCAAAATAAAGTTTGCTATTTACCCTGATAATTAAATCAAAATTTTATTTTGCGTTTCAAATCCGAATTCAAGTATTCAAACAAAAGCGTGGATAACAAGTCAACCAAATTTTAACAGTTTGCTTTCAAATCTGACACGACCATGCGCCTACACATAAACCGATGCGTTACGGACTAGTAAACAACAAAGAACTCGACCATTAATCTGCCTAAACCTACCGCAACTGAATAGGTAAAGAAACACAAAAGGTAAGACGGTATTTACTCAAATGTTTGATTGTGGTAGAAGGGCCAGCTTGAGTCGGCACGTGTAAATTCAGCATGGCATTGTGGCGGTCTAAGCGAAAATGGTGAAGGATAAAATATGTTTAGAAAGCAGGCTATCACCATTTGTATTTAAATGATAAATACAACTAGAAAATTGGTTATTGAAAATTACATGAGCACAAGGCAGAAACTAATTGCTGAGAGTGGTTTGTACCAAGCGTTTTGTCCATTTGTTATCACATATAGCTCAGCACAGTAAAGTCTTAAATGTTGTTGTGTATGGTTTAAAGAATTAGACTTTTAAACAAACAATGGAAGGGGCAGTATTGGGCCTTCGGCTGGAGGCAAAAAATATTTCGTCTTCTTCATTAGTCATGTGCATTGCAATTCAACGCAAAGTTCGAAATTCGGTTGTATAGTTTCGGTGCAAAACCTATTAAATAAACCAAAGACGCAATATTTTCCATTCTGATTTGTTTCTGAAAAACGTAATTTTGGCCTTTTGGGGGTCCTCTTTTTTTCTTGGATGGGCATTTATCACTTTGGCAATCCTAATCTGGCAATAAAATCACCACCAGTATGCAGATGACTGAAAAAGTGGATATTAACTCGATTACGTGCAAGAAGCGAACAATCTAAGGAGATCTGTGCCTTTCCTTGTTATCTTTCTCAGCCAACAAAAGAGAAAGGGATGCGAGTGGAAAAGGTTCACGTTGCGCAGTTAATTTCAGTGCGTGACTAAAGCTAAATTACTGGCAGCGCCATATAGAAAACAAAGTCAAAAAAGTTAATATTTAATGCAGTTGATGAAGATTGTTGAAGTTTGAACGAACCTTTGTTTGCTGTCAAACATTTTGAAACAAGAGGAGGAGGCCTCCCCAACCATTGAGCTTGATGGTTTTTGGCAATCACATACCTACCAAGTTCTGTTACAATAGTTTTCACCATAGCGTTACAAGTCCTTGAATTTTAATAAATTTTGCTATAACACGAAGTGATAATGATTCACTAGCTGCACGCAGTGTTGTCGACTGGTATGTCTTTNAAAACAAAGTCAAAAAAGTTAATATTTAATGCAGTTGATGAAGATTGTTGAAGTTTGAACGAACCTTTGTTTGCTGTCAAACATTTTGAAACAAGAGGAGGAGGCCTCCCCAACCATTGAGCTCGATGGTTTTTGGCAATCACATACCTACCAAGTTCTGTTACAATAGTTTTCACCATAGCGTTACAAGTCCTTGAATTTTAATAAATTTTGCTATAACACGAAGTGATAATGATTCACTAGCTGCACGCAGTGTTGTCGACTGGTATGTCTTTATGCCACATTTGAAAAATTGGAATGTTTTTTAGGCCTTTGGTTCACAAGTTTCAATTCATTCGCGTTTATACTTTAATGTTTACATTTAATCTCGTACATGATTTGTTACATTTGCTGCTCGAAAATGTTTTTATAAGTTTTTCTGCGGTTTCAGTCAGATCTTACATTTTCCTCAATATAGAGCGGATCCACGTTACCACAAAGCCGACAAGATACATGCGCTAAACTAAAAACCTATACTGGCATATACAAAGTGAAAGTAAGGCTCAAAGATATACGTTCAATGAATAGCGCAATGCACACACAAATCAGTTTGTTACAACGATAATGACCATATAACGACCACAAAGGCATGCGGAAATAAACATACCATCTCCGGTTAGTGTGCAGTGTTAGTATAGACCATATTTACTATGCAAAACAGTACAAGTGCGATACATCTCTTACAAGTTATTTTAAACTTACGTAGACGACGCTTAAAAAGGAAGTAGCTAGTATCAAACGGTTGTTAGACAGAGAATGCAACTGTATTTAAAAATGGGTAAATTCCACACGAGGGGTTAAAATGTATTTTGCTCCACTGTACTTAGCAAGTTGTTAGTTTATGTCGTTAAACATATCTATGCCTTAAATGTTTGTGGGTACGTAGAATTCAAAAGCCTACACAACACATAAATTCAGTTTGTTTGCTAACAACAAGGAAAATACATAGACTTGGAAGTCGTTTAGGCGGTAACAGAGAAAGCAGCTTAAGACTGCCAGTAGACATATTAAACACACACCCTTGCGAGGTCGGAATATTACAGCTAACNTGGGTACGTAGAATTCAAAAGCCTACACAACACATAAATTCAGTTTGTTTGCTAACAACAAGGAAAATACATAGACTTGGAAGTCGTTTAGGCGGTAACAGAGAAAGCAGCTTAAGACTGCCAGTAGACATATTAAACACACACCCTCGCGAGGTCGGAAGATTACAGCTAACTTCTTTACGTGGTTTTCAAAAAGGATGTCACTCGCTTAACGTTCGATAACAGCTGTCAGAGCAGTTACAGCCAATGAAACGTCGCAGTGCATCGGGTTGTAACCAGTTTGTTTCGGCATTTGGGATGTGACAAAACAATAATGAATTTTTTTACGATGAATGCAAAGTAGAAGATCGAGACAAAAGTTTCTCTAAACAATAGACTACACCGCGCTATGTAAAACTAATAAAAGCTATTGAAAACTAAGTGGTACTTGGTCAGGCCTTTCGCTGTCGGCTACTTCGCCAACTAATCTACTACAGTTTCAAGGGCTGTTAGGTTTGTTGGTGCTGGATGTTTACCTGTACTCTTTTTCAACCTACCAGTATTCAACCATGGTAACAAACCGAGCAAAGTTACCATCGAGTCGGTCGTTTCTCCTGCAAAATTCCTTACGTCAAGGCTGCCCAACCCAAACAATCTAATGTGAATTGGCAATCGGAGGTCTCCAATACGCTTTGGCTTTTATATTTTTCAAAAATGATAGAAATGCGTGTCGATTAAGCGTATCGAGTACGCCTAAAAGCGCCATGTAAATAGGCTTACTGTTTAGCTTGATTTAGGCATTTGCGCAAGTGGACGGTATGCAAACAACAAATATAAGATTCAATACTAACCATTATCAGATTTTTGAATTTTGTCGCAGGTTACCCCCATGAGAAGTTTGGTTTTTAGAAATGAACTCAGTAACTGCAAAACGTCTGATTCTGATCTTAGGGTTTGCAGCAGTTTTAGCATTGGGCTGGATTTGTTTGGGAAAAAAAGATCTGATTTACAGTGTTGGTAAATTCAGAAATTACAAGAAGTTACCACAAAGAAAGTTTGCTCCCAAAGTCACCAAAAAATGTAGGAACATTTTGTTTAACCTCACCATTGGAGCATGGGAACCTTTGCCAGATGCGAACGTCACGGAATTGGATCTAACTTATCGAAATTACTGGCGACAAAAAGGAATTCTTAAGAACATGTGGCGTGAAGATGGAAAATGTGGTTATAAGAAGTAAGTATATACGGTTGCTTATAACAATACGTAGTGCGAACAAATCATTTTTATAAGTAGTGCTAACAAACCATTCTCCTTTCTCCATTACGACGTGGTTTATAGTGTAAATACCAATTACAGTAAACGATGTGACAGACTGATGTTGGTATTATAAATTAGGTGTCTTTGTTGACAAATAGGGAAATAAACAGGCTTGAATGTTGGAAAAGCAGTAACAGAGAGAAAATCTTTAGTCTGCAAGAAACCATAATTAACACACAACATTGCAAGGTCAAAAGTACAGCTGACCTATACTGACGTATTTGCAGCGCATTCAGGATGTACAGTGTAAATATTAACAGAAAACTCCATTTTACTGACTAATTTTGCTTTCGTGTGTAATTTTTTTAAACGGGAATGGACAGTTGCTTGCGCAAAGTTTTCCAAATAAAAGGTTTCGAAAAACCCAAAAAGTGTGGGCGCCTGGCATTTGCAGCTTTGTTCATTCAGGACCGAAGCTGTCAAGTAAATACAAAATCCCCCGCCCATTTATTGATGCATGGGGCATACACAGGCTGTTTAAAGCTCGATAACATGTTTTGTTTGGTTCACAGCTTACAACCGAAGGTTCCAGGCAGCAAGTGGCCAGCTGTTGGAAGCTGGTGTGATAAAGATGGTCCCAAACCATGCTGCACTGATCCAAACAATGGAATATGCACTGCACCTTCAGAGGCTGCCTGCGACTGCGAAAGGTAACCATCTTTATTTTTGAGATTACCTTATGTCATGGTGACAATGCGTTTTGCTAAAATAAGGGTTGACACACTTTCTTTAGTTGGGTTAAGTTTGCTTGATGGAATAGAACATAGCGACACAATACTAAACCAATCACCAGGCCAGAAATGTCCAAACAATGTTAAACGATATGAGGCCCAAAACGTTCAAGGGTACAATTGGTGGATCAAGGTTTAGCGCGCTGCAGTTGCACCATAACCAACCGTGGTAGGGAAAGCGGGTGAGGTTTGACAGGAAACAAACTGCCGAAAGAAAACATGCCGCGTAGTTTTAGGCCGGAGGAAGAACACACACAAAAATGCCTTTAAGCATTTATAATTGCAAATTGCAAATCATTGGATTTGGCTTCTTTTCACACTTTGTTCACAACATAGACATTCAAAAACAAACAATTATCTGTTAACCTCAAAACAACAAGTAAACAATACAGCCTAGGCACCAGTGCGTAAAACGTTTTCAAACACTTGCAGTTGCGTTGATACAAGAAAGTACGTCTACGCCGAGCTGTCCCAATGGAAGCCGAATGACCCACGATGTTCCTGGACCCCATACACTGGTTCCCAAGCTTGTGACGTCATCAAAAGTTCGCCCTTCAATGATATATATTTCGTCGGGGAGGAACATGTTCGCTGGTTTTGCGATGTTGCTCTCTGACGACCCCGTGCGGGGAGCTTGGGGTAAGCAGATGTCGGAAAAACAGAAAGAGTCGTGCGTTGCAGAACGGTTTTTCTTCTGGGACGAATGCCGAACTGTGATACGAACTTTGGAGGATTTGGAACAACCGGAAAAGTTATGTGGTGGAGTCAGCAATCCTAACTTTACGGCAACTACTCACGTTTTCTACAGTTTGACAGAAAGTGGACAGTTCCTGGAACTGATGAAAAGTTTAATCGGAAAACGCGGTAAGTCAATCCACTACTTTCACCCGACTATAATTTTTGTCCTCGTTGAGAGAAACAACACATGGATTGTGCTATAAAGTAATCGGCCGAGCTGCTGCCCACTGCAGTAATTTTTGCTGAAATATTTACTTTGATTTGTGATCACTATTTTGTGCGTAGATTTCGGCAATACTGCTCAATTTGCTTTTTGGCGTGCCCGAAAACTAACAGATAAACTTCCCATTACATTTGCAACAAGTGCAGATCTCTCAGACACGTTTGAATTTTGACTTACGACCATAACATGAGTTTCGCGGCTTGCGTTGAAATCCGTCCGCCATGACATTCTGTGGTTATAAGTTCAAATCCCAATGAAGGCTTCTTCTCTTATTTTTATATTTAGTACATATTTAACACCTGGGCTTTTAAACAGTTATTTTTACCCACAGGTTCGCTTTTATTGGTTGGAGTTGGTGGACATATGAACCTGCAAGCCCCTTCAGTTGCCAACAAATACTTGGGTCCAGCCTTAAAAGTCCGCGATGACTTCTACGAAAACACAAATGTTTCGCCAGATTCCCGATGGCCACGAGTTGTTTTTATTTTGCCTCTACTTACCGGCTTGCTAAAGCCTTCTGAGCACCTGAATTATCAAGGGGATATAGCTACAGCAAAATTTTCCAATGAGATGCGAGTTTACTGTGAGCAGCATGACATTCCAGTCTTCGACTTTCGGCCACTTGCTCGACTTGCCCATAGTTTCGATGGTTCACATTATGGCCTAGGAGTGAATTTAATGAAAAATCAAATTCTGCTGCATTACATAAATGAACAAACGATGTTGCTCGAGTCGTTTTAGGTTAAGGCTTTTACCAGACTTGACAAAATCTTACGTGTGCATGATTTGCGCCATCTACCGAATTTGGATGCTCCTGGTTATTTCAAATATGCCTTGTTAGTCAAACTTTTTCAACATTGAACACTTTGGCAATTGTCGTCTTTTATTTCCATTAGTATAAATATTTATAATAACCAAATGTCAGTCTGCAGAAAACTATGTATTCAGAAATGAAACAGTTGTACGTCTGTTTTTATTATTTATGTATTTGTGTACGTAGAATTTACCTTGCAGTGTTTGGTTTTAACCGTTCTAAACATGTCGTGTTTTGGAGAACTGCTAATGAAATAAATTTTAGGGAAAACTGTGTTAAGCCAATGGCTTGTGCCCAAGAAGAAAACTGTTTTCTTAAACTCCTGCCTAATTGAAACGGCAAAATGATAATGAAAATATAACGGTGATAAAGTTTTCAGCACACCTGAATCGGTGACTGTATTTTTGGGTGAAATAAAATAGATTTTGCCTCATAAATGGTATCATCATTTTTAAACAACAATATGCACTGACTTTTTTTAGCCTACGCCTTCAGTGCACAAACATAACTTCAATAATCATAGTGATTATAATTCGGTGATTCGAAAGTTATATACTGTTGATAACAGTAAATATAGTCACGGAAACCGAGTAGTTACTTGAAATCTGACTTATTGTCATCAGCTGTATTCTCTTTACTCGTGTTCTGCGTGATCCACATTGGCTGTAGGAACGGAGATGCCAAATCTGATGGGAGTTTGCAGAAGGCTGTATATAACTTTCCAATGTCTTAATGCTATACATATCTGCCTACTCTAATTACTCTAAAACAAAAGTCCATTTGTTTGTTGCCGGATGCAGCTTAACTTGTCCACCGACTTAACATTTTCATAATTTTACTGATGCTGGTTATGTAAACATAAAGTGCTTTGAGCGTTATATAGGCCTCCACTTGTATGTAAAATTTTTGTAGGCCAACACGGAGCAGTTGCGTTGATACAAAGTGTCTATAATCACCTCAAGGTCGAATAACGAATACATCGTAGCATTTAACAAAGTGTTCCACAACGTTTTTTGATGCATTTTCACTTTTTTTTGTGTTCATTTTGGAACTCTTCATTCCTTCCCAATAGACAGAAGTGATGTAAATAATATTAAAAGGTTTGGACTGAAATACTACACTTATCATGAAACAACTAATTATAAACTGGAAATTCCTCATCTTCACTCCCAAAATTCCTGCCCAGGGTGAAACTCTTCCCACTGGTGTAGCACAAAATGCAAGCGATACTGCACGACTTATATACGAGGCAGCAACGGCAAAAAGTGTGTCTGGGAATATTTCAACCAGCGGAAATAATTCATGATTGCTTAACCAAACGGGTAAATTGAAAATATGACAAACGCTTGGTTGGCTACTGCGGAAGTAAAAGGTATATTCCCATAATGCACATGCGATGACTAAACAGCCGTTGATGTTAAACCGATGTCAAATACACAAAGTTCGATACAGAGGAACAACGGTGCCATATGAAAGGAAGTAATTTTCAACCTGCGGTTTTATCACGCCACAAATGCCGACATAGAAGCTACAAAAACTTGCTTTTAATATTTCTTTTTTCTTTTCTTTTCACGGTTTTTACACTTATTACTAGGTTACGATGTTATTAGATTAATCTTTGTTTAGTGATTATGTGGCCACTGCATGTACTACGCTAATTGTTTTTAAGCAATGCGCAACACGCACAAATGGTTCAAGCTTGGTTCTTTGATTAGAGCTGCCATGGTTGTTCCAAATTAAAGTTTCCTATTTACCCTGATAATTAAATCAAAATTTTATTTTGCGTTTCAAATCCAAATTCAAGTTTTCAAACAAAAGCGTGGATAATAAGTCAACCAAATTTTAACAGTTTGCTTTCAAATCTGACACGACCCAAATGAACAAACTTTTATCTTTGATACATCGTCTGAATGTAGTTTGCAAGTTCAAAACGTTATTAAGACTTCAACTTCACTGCGCTTACACATAAACCGTTGCGTTATGGACTACAAAGTACACAACAAAGAACTCGACCACTAAATTGCCTAAATTTACCGCAACTGAATAGGTAAAGAAACACAAAAGGTAAGATGTGGAATTTACTCAAATGTTTGATTGTGGTAGAAGGGCTATCTTGAGTCGGATCGTGTAAATTCAGCATGGCATTGTGGCGGTCAAAGCGAAAATGGTGAAGGATAAAATATGTTTAGATGCTGAGAGTGGTTTGTACCAAGCGTTTTGTCCATTTGTTATCACATATAGCTCAGCACAGTAAAGTCTTAAATGTTGTTGTGTATGGTTTAAAGAATTAGACTCTTTAAAATCAATGGAAGAGGCAGTATTGGGCCTTCGGCTTGAGGCAAAAAATATTTCGGCTTCTTCATTAGTTTTGTGCATTGCGATTCAACGCAAAGTTCGAAATTCGGTTGTATAGTTTCGGTGCAAAACCTATCTAACCATATTAAATAAAACCAAAGACGCAATATTTTCCATTCTGATTTGTTTCTGAAAAACGTAATTTTGGCCTTTTGGGGGGGGAGGCTCTTTTTTTCTTGAATGGGCATTAATCACTTTGGAAATTCTAATCTGACAATAAAATCACCACCAGTATGCAGATGACTGAAAAAGTGGATATTAACTCGATTACGTGCAAGAAGCGAACAATCTAAGGAGATCTGTGCCTTTCCTTGTTATCTTTTCTCAGCCAACAAAAGAGAAAGGGATGCGAGTGGAAAAGGTTCACGTTGCGCAGTTATTTTCAGTGCGTAACTAAAGCTAAATTACTGATGGCGCCATCCAGAAAACGAAGTCAGTAAAAAAGTTAATATTTAATGCAGTTATCGAAGAAAGTTGAAGTTTGAACGAACCTTTGTTTGCTGTCAAACATTTTGAAAGAAGAGAAGGAGGCCTCCCCAACCATTGAGCTTGAAGGTTTTTTACAATCACATACCTACCAAGTTCTATTACAATGTTTTCACTATAGCGTTACAAGTCCTTGAATTTTAATAAATTTTGCTATAACACGAAGTGATAATGATTCACTAGCTGCACGCAGTGTTGTCGACTGATATGTCTTTGGGCCACATTTGAAAAATTGGTATGTTTTTGGTTTACAAGTTTTGATTCATTCGCGTTTATACTTTAATGTTTACATTTAATCTCGTATTTTTTGTTACATTTGCTGCTCGAAAATGTTTTCATACGTTTTTCTGCGGTTTCAGTCTGATCTTTCGTTTTCCCCAACAAAACCGGATCCAAGTTACCTTAAAGCCGACAAGCTACAAACGCTTAGCTAATAACCTATAGTTACATGTACAAAGTGAAAGTAAGGCTCAAAGCCAATACGTTCCAGGAATATCGCGATGTACATACAAATCTGTTTGTTTGCATATAACGACCACAAGAACATACATTAAACAGACCATCTCCGGTTAGTGTGCAGTGTTAGTGTAGCAAATCTTAACATGCAAAACAGTACAAGTGCCATACACCTCTTACAAGTTATTTTAACCTCAGGTAGATGTCGCTTAAAAAAGGAAGTAGCTAGTAACAAACGGTTGTTAGCCAGAGAATGCAAATTTAGAAATGGGTAAATTCCACATGAGGGGTTAAAATGTATTTTGCTCCACTGTACTGAGCAACATAAGTTGTTAGTTTATGAAGTTAAACATAACTATGCCTTAAATGTTTGTGGGTAAGTAGAATTCAAAATTTATTAATTTTACAAAAAATTAAAGTAAGCCTACACAACACTTTTGCTAACAACAAGGAAAATACATAGACTTGGAAGTCGGAAAGGCGGTAACAGAGAAAGCAGCTTAAGGCTGCCAGAAGATATATTAAACACACACCCTTGCGAGGTCGGAAGATTACAGCTAACTTCTTTACGTGGTTTTCGAAAAGGATGTCAGCTCGCTTAACTTACGATAACAGCTGTCGGAGCAGTTACAGCCTATGAAACGTCGCGGCGCATACAGGTTGTAACCAGATTGTTTCGGCGTTTGGGTGTGACAAGATATGAAACGATAAATGGAAATTTTTGTTGAATGTACAGCATAAGAGCGTGACAAAAGTTTATCGAAACTATTGAAAACAAAGTGGTCCTTGGTCAGGGGTTTCGCTGTCGGCTACTTCGCCAACTAATCAACTGCGGTTTCGGGGGCTGGTTAGAGTTTTTGGTGCTGGATGTTTGTCAATACTCTTTTTCAAGTCAAGTCAAATTTTATTTGCATTGTCACGTCATTAAATTTGTCATTGTTCAACGGTTCCGTAAACAGCAAGGACACCGAAAAAACCCATGGGTTATCGAGTCAAGTGTCCTGTTATTAAGGTGATGCTTGAATTGTACTGGGTATGTTCTGCCGTAGGATCGCAACCGACCGCACAAACTGACGTGGTACAGCCGGTTGCATAGAACGGTGGTCGAACCCGCAGGCTCTGCTGGCCAAATGAAACCCGCCTAAACGCAAACACCAGCGCGGTTCCTCGGAACGTTTCCTGTGATCCGGTAGGCAGGCCCGGGTGTCCCGAGGACAGTCATTGACGGCGAGGTGCAAGTGGTCCGGCAGCTGTCGCCGCTCATCCTCCTCTCTGCTTTAATAAGATCGATGTCGGAGATCTCATATTTTCAACCTATCTCGCCATGACCAACAGAGTAAAGCAAAATTGCAAAATTCTTTACGTCCAGGCGCTGCTCAGTCGTGCTGCTCTGGTGCATTCGTCATTATTGTTAAGCTTGATTTATCTTTTAAGTCATTTGCGCAAGTGGACGGCATGCAAACAACAAATATAAGATTTAATACTAACCATTATCAGATTTTTGAATTTTGTCGCAGGTTACCCCCATTAGAAGTTTGGTTTTTAGAAATGAACTTAGTAACTGCAAAACGTCTGATTCTGATCTTAGGGTTTGCAGCAGTTTTAGCATTGGGCTGGATTTGTTTGGGGAAAAAAGATCTGATTTACAGTGTTGGTAAACTCAGCAATTACAAGAAGTTATCACAAAGAAAATTTGCTCCCAAAGTCAACAAAAAATGTACGAACATTCTGTTTAACCTGACTGTGGGAGCATGGGAAGCTTTGCCGGGTGCAAACGTCACAGAATTGGATCTAACTTATCGAAATTACTGGCGACAAAAAGGAATTTTAAAAAACATGTGGCGTGAAGATGGAAAATGTGGTTATAAGAAGTAAGTATACGGTTGCTTGTAACAGTACAAAGTGCGAACAAATCATTTTTATAAGTAGTGCTAACAAACCATTCTCCTCTCTCCATTACGCTGTGGTTTATAGTGTAAATACCAACAGTAAACTCGATGTGACTGACTGATGTTGGTATTATAAAGTAGGTGTCTTTGTTGACAAATAGGGAAATAAACTGGCTTGAATGTTGAAAAAGCATTAACAGAGAGAAAATCTTTAGTCTGCAGGAAAACATAATTAACACACGATCTTGCAGGGTCAAATGACTACAGCTTACCTATACTGACGTATTTGCAGCGCATTCAGGATGTACAGTGTAAATACTAACAGAAACCTCCATTTAACTGACTAACTTTACTTTTGTGTGTAATTTTTTTTAGACGGGAATGGACAGTTGCCTGCGCAAAGGTGTTTGTGTCAAAACCTATTGTCCAAAAAAAAGATTTCGGAAAACCCACAAAGTGT
>QXVZ01033202.1:0-23068 GCA_008931825.1 Phallusia fumigata
TGGGAAACTTGCTAACAAGGTTTAAGGTATGTATATTTTTAGGTGCATTAGGAGTTAATTAATATACTTTCAGACCTAAAACAAGAATTTTTTTTGGCCTGTCACTGAGACAAAAGGGGAATATTATTGCAAACTTATTTAGTATGATGTTCTTTCGTGCATAGACTCTTATTTGTGTGTACATTATCCTAAAGCTTTTACCACACATTTATTGCATTGTCCTTTTTTGCATTGTGGTGCACTACCTGCACTGTTACCCACCCAAAATTAAATCTTTTTGCAACAGTTTTTATCTCAAACAAAGAGAAAAATGGTTATTTTGTTGGTTTAGCAGAAAATATGTTTTGCTGAAAGAAACAAATTACTGCAGCTTCAATCTCCTAATTCGCTATTTTTGTTCATTACACATCCTGGATTTAAAAACGCATTTCTGTAGACAGTTGATGGGTGTTTGTGAAAGTTGCATATATGTGTGATTTGCAAAATTTATTTTTCTAGATGGATACTACAAACTTTGGTCCGGAAATGAAAGGTTTTTCAATTGGCAATGTTCCAGAGTTGGCTGCAGTGCACAGCAAACATGCCAGGCCTGAGTCTAACCCAGTATCAGATACGATGTCTGATAAACCAAATGGTATCACTTCATCAGTTCGGACTATGGAGGCCTTCCATTACACATGTTATCTACCGCTAAGAGGCCATCTCTTTGAGCTGGATGGTTTGAAACCATTCCCGATTGACCATGGACCGCTGCCAATTAACGAAACTTGGCATGACATGGCACGCCGTGTTGTAAGTGACCGCATAAAATTAGCCACAGGTGGGGAACAATGTCATGATATCAGAAACAATCTTATGGCTGTGGTGCCTTGCCAAGTGCAGCATTTAAAGGAAAAGTTGTGTTTAATGAAGGAACACTTTAGTAGTTTGAAAAAGTTGTTAAAAAACAATGCAGCTAAATTGACATGTGACTCAGAGCAAGCTGAACGGCTAGTGGCTGCAATTAATGACATAGACATCCTAAACAATGACTGTGACGGTGTTGGGGGCAATACTGTTCCCAATGGACATGCACAAATTGTTCCTGAAGGAACTCTACCCAATGCTGCACCTCAAGACCAACCAAACTGTGTGGCTGAGAATAATACTGAAGAACAAGAGTCGATTAACAACGTTAATGAATTATCAAAGTGGTTAGCTGAAAGGCAATTGCTTCACTATGTTTCAAGCAGTGCTGTAATAGATGTTGAGTCTGACACTAGTACGCACATCGATTGTGGTGTGAAAACTGTATGGGATGTTGTTTGCATGTTACCGATTTTTACTGATGACATAATTAAATGCAAGCAACAGCTGGATGAAGAAATTGAAAAACGTGAGAAATATAAAATTGACGATGCACGTCGAACTCATGATTATGTTCCATTTATCAGTTTGTTCCTCGCAATGTTGGAAGAGCGGGGCCTTATGACCCCAATTTTGGACCAAAATCTTCTTGTTCGGAAGAGACAATCTGCCGCACTACAGAAAAGGAAGCGACCTCCAGAGCGGAGAAGAAGGAGGAACAGATGAAATAAACATGTTCGCATAAAGTGTGTTGTTTTCGTGGTGTTAAAAAGTTGAAACAACTTGCTTTCAGGCTATAACCTGTCTTGACACCTGGTTTGTATGCTATTGCTGAAGTGCACACAAATACAAAATATTAAAAAAAACGTGCAACTGTCGCCATTTTTGTTGTGTTTGCTTACAAACTTAACAATTTCTCGATTATTGGAATCTGGTATGATTGGAACGTCTTCATATTTGTAATCAGAAAATAATGCAGTTTTGGCGAAGCTGTCGATTCCGAGAAGATGTAACCCATTTGACATTTAATTTCCTAATGGCTCTGTTACTCGGCCCTCTTGGTGGAGTGTTTTGCTTCATTATTCCTTCGTGATAAGCCATGATTTGCTGGCATTAAACCAGTATTTCCCAACCGGGGTGCTACGGCACACTGGGATGCCATTTTCAGGCCTCTGTGGTGACGCGACGAGTAAAGTACAATTGTTTTTCCATTGAGTTAAGTATTACCACGGTGAATAAGGCTTGCAAAATAGACTGACTTGATCGATGGCTATACCTAATTATGAAAATGCAAAATTGTAGTTTACTTAACATTGTTGTATTTAAAAATGTCATGGACGCTGCGATTCATAAATCTCAGCAAAAGTCTGCCGCAAAACAAAAAAGGTTGGGAACCACTGCATTAATCGGTGTTTTGTTGATGAAACAATAGTTTGAATCTAGAAGAGGGTTTAAAGCCGCTGCAAAAGCGCATTTTTGTTGTTGTTTGCCTGCTTTGCAATAAAGAAACTTCTCATTTTCTTGCGTCTGACTGAAAACAAAAAAGAAAATTTCCCCCCTTTTTACCACCATTGCATTACGAAAGAAAATGTTTTAGGGCTTACAAGTATACCCCTGATCTGTGAGAGTCAAGACATACCTTATAGGATATACCCGTAGTTCTCAAACTGCAGGTCGCGGTGTCCATTTTATTATAGAGTTGTTACACCACAATTCAGCCAAGATTCGATGAATTTGTAAAATCAAGCAAGACCACACACTTCATTAACGAAAAACTATATTTATACATTTTGTTTTGTACCATAAATAAAACTTATAGGTGTCGTTATTAAATTTTCATCGTTTTGTCAGTCGAAAGTCCAACCAACTTTTGCAAAGACGTCGCATCGAAAAATTGTAAAACACTGGGTATACCGACGGTACTGCAGTACCGATTTAAGTTAATTTCGCTTCACACAGTCTGAGCGACACTACAGCACAAAATCATTGTTGGGACGAACTAACGTTTCGTAAAAATGTAAAGGACCCAATACTTCGCCTTTCCTTGGTCTTTTGACAGTTACTAACTTTTATATCCTCTTTACACGTGGAACTTAAATCTAACCTTCAATGCTCCCTTCCCCTAAAAAATTTGTCCAACCAAAGAATGTCTGACATGGTAAATGTTGGTTTATTCCAAAAACTTCTTGGCTTATCCAAAGCTCTGCGTTGACTCTAGTTTGCAGATGTCATTACATAAAACTAAAACCAAATTAACCGGATCAAAACCATTGGATCTAGCCCAATCGTTAACCAACGGAAAGCGTGATTAACCGATTGGTCCATTAGTAGCAAAAGTGTTATCCACCATGTTGTCATCGCTAATTTGCCCTGGTAATCAAGGAAGTCTGAAAACCGCACTTCCTATTGCGGGATACCATTTAATTTATGCCCAAGACGACATGTAAAATAAAAGGTATGTTGCAACGAAACTTTTTATTGGTGGTTTCCTGCTAAATTCAAAGGAGGTACGACAAAAATAACAATTATAGTCCGCATATGGTTAGAATTGTTTTTTTTGCGTGTCCTACATTAAAAACCGATTTAATGGGTTTTAAAACTATTACTTGATTTTTAATTGCTTCACCAACGTTATCCTAAGTTCCTAACACAAACGTTTGGACGAGTTCTGTAATAGATTTTTTTGGTCAACTTGGCAGACAACGGCAACGTGACACAGCAGACTTGATAAATTTCCCTGTGTTCCCGGTAAAAGGTGACACGAGGGTAAAGACCCCGCTCGTGATATGCTTTGACTGCAAAAAGCTGCAATCGTGAAGGGGATAATTTTAGGTGAGGTCATTTTCAGACCAACTGAACAATGCTTGCGCCGGAGCCCGGGGCGTTTCGACGTCCTGCCGCGGCGGGAGGGAAAATCATCGTGACTGCCCAAAATACGGTTACATTTACACGTATTTGATGTGCAAGATGTTTGCCGCAGGATCGCTTGAAATTGATATAAATAGACCCGGTGAAAATGTTGAATCAAATGCAGAACACGCACTGGGAGAGTTTCTCGATGAGCGTTTCTTTGCACCGCATTGCTGCAAGAAGTTTTTTTTGTAACCGGCAAAGCTAAGAAGTTTCAAGTTTTTTTCTGAGTTAGGTACGGTTGTTTTGTTTTACATAGATGATAAAATAATTTTTTTAATCTAATGTTAATTGCGTGAATAACACAGTTCAGTTCAACACAGGCCAAATGTGTCTCTTATGATTGGCAATGGTGTGCAAAAGCGCCTGTAAGAGATTTGTATTGAAAGAATATAACTTCCCTCGGGGAGACATGTTCCCCCTAAAATCCCGGGGGGAGACATGTTCCCCTAAAAAAATGTTTCGGGGAAGTAGGGGGTTTCTATTCATCTGTCCTCCCAAAAACTTTTGTGTCGATTGTTTTTTAAAAAGAGACAAAATCAAAAGTTTGTGGCAATAAAACAACTTCTTTTAAAAACTACATTTATAACAGCCTCTTTTTAAAACTACATTTATAACAGCTAAGAGATCGACGACGTTTTAAGGTTGTCTAAGTCGAAAAGTTACCCATTATTTGTAATTTTAAAAATCTGTATTGTGACGTTATAACTTTTTGCCAATTGATGTGACGTCATGTACACACAAATTACTGACAGAAGTCCCCCCAAAATTTTAATGGATTTGCTCCCCTGCCAGGTCGATTTCCTTGTGAGTATTTACGTACAAGTAACTNTTAGCTTGCAGGTTTTGAGTCCATTCGGCGCACCAAGCAATCCAAATTTTTAGCAGACTGATTTTAATTGCTAAATATAACAAGTGACCTCATTATATTCTGGGACAAATTATTTTGTTTGTTAACATTCAAAAAATTCATTAGGGTTCTACTGTGTGCTTGATCGTATGACATAATCATACTCAGAGCTGCAAATCCATTAAAATTATTGGGGGGGGACTTTTGACTTGTGTGAGTAATTTTTGTCTAGATGACGTCACATCGATTGGCCGCAGTTACAGATATTGGGCATTTATTACGCATCTATATCCCACTCGCATTTACTACGGCTGCGTGGTCGCCGTTGTAAAAATACGGTTTGATTGAATTCAAATTGGAAGTCATCTTGCGAATTGGCCGTTGCATTCAAACATTCTTACAATATCTCTTGCGGTAAAAATGTGTTAGAAATTCTGAAGTGTTAATAGCTAATACAAGTGGTCTTCGTCAAACCAAACCATGTAATTGAATCAGATGCATGAAAGTATACAAGCTCGCGCCAGGTGCAAACGAAAGAAACTACATACTAAAAGACTTCACTCGAATGATAAATGCCACTTCGACAAAGCAACATATAACATAAGTCGTTGGATAGTATCACCAGCAAACTTTATGTCCTTTACCCACCAAAGCTTGAATCCAGCCTTGTCTTAGGCGCTGCTAGATTTGTGAAATGAAAAGATAAATGTATAACAAATTCTTGTAGACAAGATAATTGTAGAAGTGTTTCTGTGACTTTTACTGGCATTGCACAACACACACAGGGCAAAGAAGGACACTTAACCACAAAAGCCTAGGTTGGATTATAATACTTATGTCACAGCAAGCGCGATCTAACTTATATGGCTAATGTAGTGTACCCAAGTTAAAAAAGTAACATTTTCTTGCTCTTTAAGGACGTCGACCTGGGTACGTTCACCAACAGATGAGGATAGTGTCTTTAGAAGCGCTAAAAACATTTTCCTAACTAATGCACCTTTAGTTGGCCAAAAAACTCTGAGTTTTGTTTTGTTTTCAGTTAAAAGCAAATAGGAAAATGAAAAATCTCTTGTTTGCTTTAATGGTAGGGTTTTTTACCCTGGTCAAAACCCAAGATGAAAACGGCATGTTCATGGGGCCACCTAGCGAAAAAAAGCCGGGAGATAACGGACCAAGTAAAAGTCACAAAGGCCAAGAGTTTATGTGCACAGTAGCCAATGACAATGACCGCATGCCAAGTAGCGAATCAGATGAGAATAACGGGAAAATGAATTGGATGTTCGGTTTGGGTGGTGGAGAAATGGGTTCACCCTTTGAAAGTTGGAATTCGGTCAATAATAAGGGGGACACCGGAAACATGGGTGACAGCCAGTCACCGAAAATGTTTTCAATGTTGATGCAAATAATTAAATCAATACAGAACTCAGATTATTGGCCAGGGGACGATGGCAATGATGATGACGAGAATCAAGGGGGCATGATGGGATCCATGTCGATGGGGCAACCGTGGAACATGGGTGGGATGAACCCAATGGATTCTTGGAGGGATGACGATGATGATGATGATAGTCAAGAGGGCATGAAGGGTTCAATGTCAATGGGGCAAGCGTGGAACATGGGTGGGATGAACCCAATGGATTCTTGGAGGGATGACGATGATGATGATGATAGTCAAGAGGGCATGAAGGGTTCAATGTCAATGGGGCAAGCGTGGAACATGGGTGGGATGAACCCAATGGATTCTTGGAGGGATGACGATGATGATGATGATAGTCAAGAGGGCATGAAGGGTTCAATGTCAATGGGGCAAGCGTGGAACATGGGTGGGATGAACCCAATGGATTCTTGGAGGGATGACGATGATGATGATGATAGTCAAGAGGGCATGAAGGGTTCAATGTCAATGGGGCAAGCGTGGAACATGGGTGGGATGAACCCAATGGATTCTTGGAGGGATGACGATGATGATGATGATAGTCAAGAGGGCATGAAGGGTTCAATGTCAATGGGGCAAGCGTGGAACATGGGTGGGATGAACCCAATGGATTCTTGGAGGGATGACGATGATGATGATGATAGTCAAGAGGGCATGAAGGGTTCAATGTCAATGGGGCAAGCGTGGAACATGGGTGGGATGAACCCAATGGATTCTTGGAGGGATGACGATGATGATGATGATAGTCAAGAGGGCATGAAGGGTTCAATGTCAATGGGGCAAGCGTGGAATATGGGTGGGGCTAACTCAATGGATTCTTGGAGGGATAGCGATGACAATAATGAGGATGATTATAGTCAAGGGGGCATGATGGGATCAATGTCTATGGGTCAACGATGGGGTGTCGGTGGTATGCAAAATGAAGGAATCGATTTACAGAAAATGATAATGAAGATCATAAAAATGATGATGCCTCAAAAGAAAAATCCAATGATGGGAAATGGAAATATGAAAGGCGAAAAGAAGGATAAAATCAAAATGATGATGATAAAAATGAATGAAATGATGAAAGACATGATGAAGGGAATGATGATGGGTAATAAATCATACACTGAAATGGGAAATGAAAGCATGACAAACTATTCGATGGCTGGTGGTGAAGGAGGTAACATGAAAATGATGATGATGACGAAAATGAGCAATATGATGAAAGATATGATGAAAGAAATGATGAACCAAAACAAATCAGACAATGGAATGGAAAAAACACCCATGAAAGAGAACATAAAAACGATGATGATGAAAATGAGTAAAATGATGAAAGACATGATGATGGTAAATGAAAGCATGACAAGCACATCAAGTAAAGGTGGAAAAGCAGATACCATGAGAATGATGATGATGAAAAGGAGTGAAATGATGAGAGGCATAATGATGGAGATGAATAGAAGTGATGAAATGGATGATGGCGCGGAAGAAATGAATGAAAGAGAGAGGGATGGAGAAGATGACTTGAAAAAGGTTGTCATGATGTTGCAGAAATTGTTGGGTTCTTTCTCCCCGATGGGACAAATGAATCGTGGCCCACCAATGGGCGGATATGGCCCAATGAGTTGGGGTGGACCGATGTTAATGGGTGGATCTATGGGAAGGAAAGGGCCCATGGGTCCACAATGGAACATGGGTGGGTCAAGTTCCATGGGTCACGAAAGGGGTTCTGGGAGGATGTGTGATCAACAGAATGTTTTACAGAAAATGGTGATGAACATGATGAAAATGATGATGCCCCCAAAGAAAAATCCAATGATGGGTCATGGAAACATGAAAAGCGGTGTAATGAAAGGTGAAAGGAAGGATAAAATCAAAATGATGATGATGAAAATGAATGAAATGATGAAAGACATGATGAAAGGAATGATGATGGGTAATAAATCCTTCAATGGAATGGGAAATGAAAGCATGACAAACCATTCGATGGCTGGTGGTGAAGGAGGCAACATGAAAATGATGATGATGATGATGAAAATGAGCAAAATGATGAAGGAAATGATGAAAAAAAATGAATCAGATGATGGAATGGAAAATAAAACCATGAAGGAGAACATGAAAATGATGATGATGAAAATGAGTAAAATGATAAAAGACATGATGATGGTAAATGAAAGCATGACGAGCCCATCAAGTAAAGGTGGAAAAGCAGATACCATGAGAATGATGATGATGAAAATGAGTGAAATGATGAAAGGGATAATGATGGAGATGAATAACAATGATGAAATGGAAGTTGGGGAGCCAGAAATGAATGAAAGAGAGAGGGATGGAGAAAATGACTTGAAAAAGGTTGTCATGATGTTGCAGAAATTGCTGGGTTCTTTCTCCCCAATGGGACAAATGAATTGTGGCCCACCAATGGGCGGATACGGCCCAATGAGTTGGGGTGGACCGATGTCAATGGGTGGATCTATGGGAAGGAAAGGGCCCATGGGTCCACAATGGAACATGGGTGGGTCAAGTTCCATGGGTCAACAATGGGGTTCTTGGAGAATGTGTGATAAACAGAATGATTTACAGAAAATGGTGATGAACATGATGAAAATGATGATGCCTCAAAAGAAAAATCCAATGATGGGTCATGGAAACATGAAAAGTGGTGTAATGAAAGGTGAAAAGAAGGATAAAATCAAAATGATGATGATGAAAATGAATGAAATGATGAAAGACATGATGAAAGGAGTGATGATGGGTAATAAATCATACAATGGAATGGGAAATGAAAGCATGACAAACTATTCGATGGCTGGTGGTGAAGGAGGCAACATGAAAATGGTGATGATGATGAAAATGAGCAAAATGATAAAAGAAATGATGAAAGAAAATGAATCAGATGATGGAATGGAAAATAAAACCATGAAGGGGAACATGAAAATGATGATGATGAAAATGAGTAAAATGATGAAAGACATGATGATGGTAAATGAAAGCATGACGAGCCCATCAAGTAAAGGTGGAAAAGCAGATACCATGAGAATGATGATGATGAAAATAAGTAAAATGATAAAAGATATAATGATGGAGATAAACAGAAGTGATGAAATGGATGATGGCGAGGAAGAAATGAATGAAAGAGAAGGAGGGGAAGAAAATGACTTGAAAAAGGTTGTCATGATGTTGCAGAAATTGCTGGGTTCTTTCTCCCCAATGGGACAAATGAATCGTGGCCCACCAATGGGTGGATATGGCCCAATGAGTTGGGGTGGACCGATGTCTATGGGTCAATCTTGGATGGGACGAAAAGGACCTATGAGTCAACAGTGGAACATGGGTGGGTCAAGATCTATGGGCCAACAGTGGGGCTCTGGGGGTATGAATGATCAACAAAATGATTTACAAAAATTGATGATGAACATGATAAAAATGATGATGCCTCAAAAGAAAGAACCAATGACTGGACATGGAAACATGAAAAGCGGTACAATGAAGGGTGAAAAGAAGGATAAAATCAAAATGATGATGATGAAAATGAATGAAATGATGAAAGACATGATGAAAGGAATGATGATGGGTAATAAATCCTACAATGGAATGGGAAATAAAAGCATAACAAACTATTCGATGGCTGGTGGTGAAGGAGGCAACATGAAAATGGTGATGATGACGAAAATGAGCAATATGATGAAAGATATGATGAAAGAAATGATGAACCAAAACAAATCAGATGATGGAATGGAAAATAAAACCATGAAGGAGAACATGAAAGCCACGATGATGAAAATGAGTAAAATGATGAAAGACATGATTATGGTAAATGAAAGTATGACAAGCCCATCACGTGCAGATGGAAAAGCAGGTGTCATGAGAATGATGATGATGAAAATGAGCAAAATGATGAAAGATATAATGATGGAGATGAATAGATATGATGAAATGGATGATGACAAGCCGAAAATGAATGAGAGTAAAGGAAAGGAAGATGTGGACTTGAAAAAGGTTGTCATGATGTTGCAGAAATTGCTGGGTTATTCCTCCATGATGGGACAAATGAATCGTGGCCCACCAATGGGTAGGGGTGGACCGATGTCAATGGGTGAATCTTGGATGGGAGGAAAAGGACCCATGGGTCAACAATGGAACATGGGTGGGTCAAGATCCATGGGCCAACAATTGGGTTCTGATTGTACAGGAAATCATCAGAATGACTTACAGAAAATGATGATGAACATGATGAAAATGATAATGCCTCAAAAGAAAAATCCAATGATGGGAAATGGAAACATGAAAAGCGACGCAATGAGAGCCGAAAAGGGGAATAAAATTAAAATGTTGATGAAGAAAATGAATGAAATGATGAATGACATCATGAAGGAAATGGGAATGGGTAATAAGTCTTACAATGGAATGGGAAATGAAAGCATGACAAACCATTCAATGGCTGGTGGTGAAGGAGGCAACATGAAAATAATGATGATGATGAAAATGAACAATATGATGAAAGCTATGATGAAAGATAACAAATCTGACGATGAAATGGAAAAAAAAACTATGCAAGAGAACATGAAAAAAATGATGATGAAAATGAGTAAAATGATGAAAGATATGATGATGGCAAATGGTAGCATGACAGGCCCAAGTAAAAATGGAAAAGCAGGTATCATGAGGATGATGATGATGAAAATGAGTAAAATGATAAAAGATATAATGATGGAGATGAATAGAAGTCATGAAATGGAAGATGAGGAGGAAGAAATGAATGAAAGAGAAGGAGGGGGAGAAAATGACTTGAAAAAGGTTGTCATGATGTTGCAGAAATTGCTGGGTTCTTTCTCCCCAATGGGACAAATGAATCGTGGCCCACCAATGGGCGGATATGGTCCAATGGATTGGAGTGGACCGATGTCTATGGGTGGATCTATGGGAAGCAAAGGGCCCATGGGTCCACAATGGAACATGGGTGGGTCAAGTTCCATGGGTCAACAGTGGGGCTCTGGGGGTATAAATGATCAACAAAATGACTTACAGAAAATGATGATGAATATGATGAAAATGATGATGCCCCCAAAGAAAAATCCAATGATGAGTCATGGAAACATGAAAAGTGGTGTAATGAAAGGTGAAAAGAAGGATAAAATCAAAAGGATGATGATGAAAATGAATGAAATGATGAAAGACATGATGAAAGGAATGATGATGAGTAATAAATCTTACAATGGAATGGGAAATGAAAGCATGACAAACTATTCGATGTCTGGTGGTAAAGGAGACAACATGAAAATGATGATGATGATGATGAAAATGAGCAATATGATGAAAGAAATGACGAAAGAAAATGAATCAGATGATGGAATGGAAAATAAAACCATGAAAGAGAACATGAAATCGATAATGATGAAAATGAGTAAAATGATGAAAGACATGATGATGGTAAATGAAAGTATGGAAAGCCCACCTAACAAAGGTGGAAAAGCAAATACCATGAGAATGATGATGATAAAAATGAGTAAAATGATGAAAGACATGATGATGGAGATGAATGGAAGTGATGAAATGGATGACGGCAAGAAAGAAATGAATGAAAGAGAGAGGGAGGGAGAAAATGACTTGAAAAGGTTTGTCATGATGTTGCAGAAATTGCTGGGTTCTTTCTCCATGATGGGTCAAATGAATCGTGGCCCACCAATGGGTGGATATGGCCCAATGGATTGGAGTGGACCGATGTCAGTGGATGGATCTTGGATGGGAAGAAAAGGACCCATGGGTTTTGGGGGAATGTGTGATAAACAGAATGATTTACAGAAAATGATAATGAATATGATGAAAATGATGATGCCACAAAAGAAAAATCCAATGATGGGAAATGGAAATATGAAGAGCGGTTCAATTAAAGGCACAAATAGGAATAAAATCATTATGATGATAATGAAAATGAATGAAATGATGAAAGACATGATGAAAAGAATGATGATGAGTAATAAATCTTACAATGAAATGGGAAATGAAAGCATGACAAACTATTCAATGTCTGGTGGTGAAGGAGGCAACATGAAAATGATGGTGATGATAAAAATGAGCAATATGATGAAAGAAATAATGAAGAAAATTATGACTAAAAATGAATCACCTGATGGAATGGTAAAACAAACCATGAAAGAGAACATAAAATCGATGATGATGAAAATGAGTGGAATGGTGAAAGAAATGATGATGGTAAATGACAGCATGGAAAGCCCACCTAACGAAGACGGAAAAGCTGATACCATGAGAATGATGATGATGAAAATGAGTAAAATGATAAGGGACATAATGATGGAGATGGATAGAAATGATGAGATGGAAGACGATGATTCTGAAATGAATGAGAGGAAGGAAATTGGAGAAGAGGACTTACAAAAGCTTGTCATGATGTTGCTGGTTTCTTTCCCGATGGTACAAATGAATCGTGGCCCAGATATGGGTGGAAATAACTATATGGATTGGGGTGGACCAATCTCAATGGTTGGATCTTGGATGGAAAGAATGGGTCCACAATGGAACATGGGAGGATCACGATCCATGGGCCAACAACGGGGATCTGTGGGAATGCGTGATGAACAGAATAACTTACAGAAAATGATAATGAATATGGTAAAAATGATGATGCCACAAATGAAAGCACCAATGACAGGACATGGAAATATGAAAAACGATTCGAAGAAAGTTGGAATGGATGATAAAATGAAAATGATGATAACTAAGTTGTATAAGGCTTTGGGACAAGACAAAACAGTAAATGCAAATGACACCCTGATTATGCTTCAAGAATTAATAAAAGTGTCGGGGGATAACGCAACGAATGGGGAAGCCCTTTCCGCTATGTCAGAAAGTCAAAGGAATGCCGTGCAGACTCTCCTGATGTCTGTTCAAGGAAACATGACAGATGCGAAGTTCCTTACTTTGGTGCCTAAATTAATAGCCGTTATTGGAGGGTCCAATTCATTAGGCGAACTCTCGGTGGGTGCTTTTGAGAACGTAAACGCTGGATTGAGCTTCGGTGCTGGTGGAGTAAACGAAAACGAAGGCCCTATTGGTAAACCTATCTTCCCTGTTGGATTATTAGGTGGTTTCATGGGAAACATGGATGAGACAGAACCCACAGGCCCTGGTGATACATTGGAGGGCATGGCTGAGTTCTTGTATTCAAACTTTATGTCACAACTTTCAGGATTAAACATGTTACAAACTTTGCGTTTCAACCAACTTCCTTCTTCTGCCATTGGAACTCTTTCGTCGCTGTTCCAGGCTAAGCCTGAACCAAAACCAGGCGCAACGAAGCGAATGATGTGTACAGCCATCAAACCCAAAATGACATCTTCGTACGGAAGTGCACCGTCATCAACAGAATCAGACTCAGAAGCGCCCTCAGAGGACGAGAAGAAGATCGCTGGGGACGCGACGAAACTTGGAGAGGAGCGTTTAGTCGTCACTGAAAGCATGATGAAGCAAATACACGAAAGCATCAAACCAATGATAGCTGAAGAAGTTGGAAGGATTTTCAACGGTTGGTAGTTTTGTTTTAGGTTGATTCCCAACTTCTGTAATATTGAAGTTGTTTTTTGACCTCAGTTAAAGCAGATGATAATTTGAAGTAGTTCAATCTTTGGGGTCTTTAACTTAAATAAACAGGGTATTCTTCCAACAAATGGTTAAAAAATATAATGCCGGTTATCTGCATGTTGATTTTAGTCTGGTTACCAAAATAAGCATCTAGATCCACTCCTGCCTGAGATATTGTTTTAACATTATTTAGTTTGTTTTTACACAGTGTAGCCCAATTGCTGTCCAAGCTGCGTTTAAGGCATTACCACGCTTATTTATATTTACGCTGAAACAAACTTTTGGTCAGCAAAATGCAGAAATACTGTTTTTTGTTCATGTAAATCTAATTGTAAAAAATAATTGTCACATCCAACTGCACAATACCCTTTTTGTTATACAGATAAAATACGGGTAACTTTGCAATAAAATTTCGCTAATCATTTTTTAGAAGTGCAAGAGACATTGAACAAGACAGACAAACGCTTCGCAGCCCTGTTTCAAGAAGCTTTCAACCAGGCCATAGGCAGGGAACCTAAACCCAGTAAGTTTAAGTTATAATTGCCAAAAATCTTGAACCCATTATCCACAAAGGAAACATTCGCCCACTTGTCGCAACAAAAAATAAGAAGCATAAGAACCTGTTTACTTATTGCAGTATCAGTGGAGGGAAGAGATTTTTCGCCGCCACAGCAAGTCGCAGCTATTTTGTGGTCTCCATGCTCCCTGACGTGTGGTTATGGACAACGTACGAGGTCACTGCCCTGCACTGACACCGATGCAAGTTGTGTTGGTGGTTATCGTCAAGAGACAAAGCCTTGCTTCGAACGAAGTTGCCCGGCTGAAGATTCTGGTATGTAGTCTTTTTTACCACATTTTGCGCCAGGAGCGTAAGTTAAGTTTTTGTAAAGTGTTGTTAGTCAGTATTTCTGTGCAAACATGGCAACGTTTCCGAATTTGCAGGTGCCAATGAGAACTTGAAAACGAAACCGTTAGAAGCTTTCTCAACACAATAACACACCAGCAACTTTATTTGCATATTAGGGCCTGTAAAATGCACCGTCATATGTGTCTGACTTTTAGTCTAGGGCCCAACAAGCTGAACTGCACACTCTTAGAAAGAACATAACGAGCCTTACCTTTTTTACATGTTGTGTTCGAACTAGTGGTTTGCTCTATTTATCGGCCATTTGTACACATACCTAACGAAACACAATATAATAGCTATGCATTTTTTAAATTAGTTTTTCGTTACCAGTCACTAACAAACCGATATCTACGATATTTTGACTTAATCGCAACTAAGGTTTTCACGAAAGTCCAAAATAAGTGATTGCTTCTGTGTGTTTCTTGTCATTGGTTCAATGTGTGCGATTCCTATGTAAAAGGCCTAAACTCAAAATATTCGGGTAAAAGCGTAATTCATCCTGCAAGTACTTAGTCCTTGCCGTATGTTGATTGTCAGCCAACACAGGAAGGTTAAACCAGTCGCGCATACTGTAAACTCTGAACAACCTTTGTTATGCAACAAAATTAATGACACGCCGACAAAAGATTCGAACAAATGTCAAAGGAGAAATGTGGTGTCCCGCGAACATGAGTTGCATCTTAAAATCAACCACAACGTCCTTTTGACATCACAGACAACGATTGTTTGCGACAAACAAGTTTTTATATTTGCCACGGATATCTAAGGAACTTCAAATGCAGAGGACAACAAAATAGTATCGGTGTACACACATGTCAAAGCCGTGATTTCTTACAATCCCAATTAAAAAAAGTTTTGCTTCTTTCTGTGGTTCTGCAGTGCATTCATGACCTATGGTGCCGCAGTTTTACCAGAAACACAAAATCGTTTACTTCAGCCAAACGTTGTTTTTAGACAGTGTGCAATATTTGCAACCAAATGCAGCAAAATAAAACATCGGTTTCGGTGCCGATGGCTAAAGGACTTTGTTTATGTAACAGAGCCTGCAAATCCGTGTTTGACCGGACAGCACACCTGTCACCGTCGTTCCGTCTGCAAGCCGACAGCTGAAGGTTCCTATACATGCACGTGCAAACCCGGTTACCATGGTGACGGACACAGCTGCGTTTCACGTGAGTAAAGATAGCGGTTTGCTGTAGGCTACGAACCCGAAGCTTAGGATAGAAAAGAAAAGCCCGCAATATTACGAATGGACTTCGCAATTTTTACGATCGTAAGTTTCTGAATACTTTCCGTTGCGGTTTTGAGAGGTCTCGTTGGCAAAAACGGCTAACAAAAATATTTAACCTGCGCTAGGAACAAAATTGCTGCCATTATGACCACTTAACGGCTTTTATTACTTGTTCGCCTTGGGCAAAACTTGTCCCACAATTCCTAATATGTACAACTGCATTATATTGTAGTGACGCAAGATTTGAAAGTAACTGCTAATTTGAGTTTGGAGACATGAGTGTGGCATATAATGTAATTATATAAGGCGGACAATTGTGCACATAGTCTATGTAAAGTCAAAGAAAGTTATTGCTCATTTACCAGCACAGCCATTTCCGATGAATGAACTGCCTTTACAACTTTTCAAAAAGCGTGTAAATGTGGTTAATTTTTAAAAAAAAGATTGTGAGATCAATACATTTTTGGTAACTTTAGCAAACAGCAAAGTCCTTAACATAATTTGTACTTCTTACATTAAAAGCGTTTTTTTATCAAGTGATGCTTAATGTCCACGACCAAATAAGGGTTGGTATGAAAACATGCGTTTTAGTGACAGATTCATAAACACAAATCAAATACTAAGCACAATTTATCCTTATTTATCCAGTTTCTATAGCACAGCAGAACAGCTGTTAAACAAGACACTTAAATATGCAAATCAATCGGAAATTTGTAGTGAAAGTTGATTTTGATGTCATCTGACGCAAACTGTTTCATCCGCAGGGTGTCCCACCTCCACGTATCCAACCCTGCCGCAGACACAAAAGTGTTTCGTGCTTCTCGCTGACGATGTAGGCCGTCTAACCTACGAAATGGCGGCCGAGAAATGCCGGGAAAGAGGTGGTCAGATGGCTAAAATCGATAATCTTACCATGTGGATTCACCTTACCTACTGGTTACAACAAATCAAGAAAACTTCCTTCAGGTTGGCGGGGCTAAAACTTTATGCTAGTTACTGCACTGAACAAATCAGTGTTTAAAAAATCAACTTTGACTTCTGTACGATGGCAGTAGGGTACGGTACGCAGCAATAATCACCAAAAGGCACGTAACGACCTTCATAACGGGGTAGTACGTGGTACGCACAAATCAATACGTACTACCGCACCGTACTGTCAACCTTGCTCGGGTAACCTCTAGGAAAGAATTGTACACCCTATACGTAAGTCACCTATTAAATTAACTGCCACCCATTTCTTGTTTTGGTAAACATGTATTCCTGTTTCTGTACGGCAATAAATAAACAGTACTGACAATTACTGTTTTGCAGCAATGTGAAATTCTATGACCCCTGGGTGGGTTATATCCACAACGATGGATCGTACCAAGGTTACTTGATGCGGGCTAACAACGAACCGATCGATCCCATGAACGGAAAGAACTGCGCCGTTATCAATCCAATCAATGGAAGAGCAAGAGGCGAAATGTGCAGTGCTAAAGCGTTCACGATTTGCCAGCACTCCACACATGACGAATAAACTTAACAAGAATATCTGATTATGACATGTTTGCAAAAGTTTCAAATTCATCTGCAAATTTTTTGTGGCGCCAATAGTACTTGATCAGTATAAATAAATATCATTTCAACTCATCGAAGTCGTTTCATTAAATCCTTTTTCCTTTTCGTAACGTAAATCTATTGGACTGTATTTTTGTCATAAAAATTCTTACATTTGTGTTTTTTCATGTGTGCGATAAAACGATAAAAATGCAGTTTTTGTGTTGGTAAACAATTGTGACGTTTCCACAGTTCAGTGTAAAATTATTTTGTAGTCTCGCAGTGAAAAATTTGCTATGTATAGCTTCAACGGATTAGCGGCAACGCATTTTGAAAAACAAAGAGGTGTTTTGCTTTTCTCCTGTAAATAAACAATTTGCATGATTTATCTTTGTCACCGTTATATCCAATATGAGTTGTCGTTGTTTGGGGATTACTTTATCTTCGTTGGGTTCAACACACCTGAATTAATTTCGTTGTCGAGTTGCTCGCTGCATTCCAGTTCCTCTNGTAAATCTATTGGCCTGTTGTCATAAAAATTCTTACATTTGTCATAAAATACAGTGTTTCTTCATGTGTGCAATAAAACGATAAAAATGCAGTTTTGGTGTTGGTAAACAATTGTGACGTTTCCACAGTTCAGTGTAAAATTATTTTGTAGTCTCGCAGTGAAAAATTTGCTATGTATAGCTTCAGCGGATTAGCGGCAACGTATTTTGAAAAACAAAGAGGTGTTTTGCTTTTCTCCTGTAAATAAACAATTTGCATGATTTATCTTTGTCACCGTTATATCCAATATGAGTTGTCGTTGTTTGGGGATTACTTTATCTTCGTTGGGTTCAACACACCTGAATTAATTTCGTTGTCGAGTTGCTCGCTGCATTCCAGTTCCTCTCGTTCGCTGTTGTATTGCTTTCGATTCGATGACATTAATTCGAAGCAATTATTAGGCAAATGCCCCTCGATAGATAGTTTGTTACTCCGGAAAACAATTTTTCGACCCGTGATTGAAACCAACCAATGGTCCAATCAACCACTAAATCACCGTGCAAACCGAACCGCCAAGCACCTTTCTATCAAGTCCCAAACGGTAAAAAACATAAGCCCTTAAAAACGCCTTTGTTAAGATTTTAACAGTTTTGTACACTAAATACCTTCTTTGTGCACTCAACCTGTGTAGGTTTTTATTTCAGAGAAATCCTCTTTAAATTGTGTTGGATGTTCGCATGAAACAAAGCTTTTTTGCGACCTATTTATTGTCGGTGCTGGACCATTCAGTAATTAAACACCTTTCAAAAACCTTACAAATTAATAAACACAATAAAAACATGTGATCGGGAAAAACAATACAATCTTTACGCGAAAACAAAATGAAGTCATATAGTTATTGTATGCATACGTGACATGTCACGCTGAATGGGATTTTCTATCACGCCGCAGTGTAGACTTGGCCTAGTGTGATATGTAAATGTAGATTTTGTCAAACCGCTGGTTGTAATTCAGCACAACTGCTTCAAAGTAATTTCCACAGTTTTGCGGTTAACTATGAACAATTAGTGTTTACAGCCACTCGTCATTGTCACGCTTCCTGCTCTACAAATAGGAGCACACGACGCACGTTATTTCCCTTCCATGAACATATGGCTCGCAGGGCACGTTGTAACCGCAAACTATTTCTGCCACATAAAGAAAAGCTCCGTTCTGGCTTCCTTTAGTTCCTGGGATAGCTTGTGGCGTATTGTCGACACAAATATGAGTGGATGAATGTTTCGTGTCTGAGTGACCTCCAGTCATTATGTAACCTGTGTATTCGATCGTCCAGCCATCAGGGCATGTCTCACGACTTGGTATCATCAGCTGTAAAATGTGTTATTGAGTCGCTTGTAAATTAAAATACTGACGGCTCTTGTACTTACTTTACTTGGACTCCAAACGAAGCAAACTGCACATGGGACTCCTTGATATTGTAACGCTCCCTCTTCAATTAATGAAAGATCGAAAAGTCTGTAAGAAGCGGATGAATCGCGATATTCAACCCCATATACATATGCTGAGCCTGCAACAACAACAAAAACAATGGCGGCATAAAAAACGTTTTTCGTATTTCTAAACCCTAGCCATGTGTTACAAAAGTAAACTCGCTGCGAAACCACGTCCGTCACATTGAATTTTATTGGATGAATGTGTGATACAAACCGTCCAGTCATTAAACTTTTATGTTTAGAACTTTATTCTTATAATTTTGAACTTTATTATTGCTTTTGAACTCCAAGTTGTTTTAAAACCTCAAAAACCTAAGTTGTTTTAAAATCAAAATCACAAGCGATAGTTTNCTTCCTGATTTACAAATAGGAGCACACAACACATCTTATTTCCCTGCCATCAACATAAGGCTCGCAAGGCATGTTGTGACCGCAACGTATTTGTGCCACATAAAGATAAGCTCCACTCTGGCTTCCTTTAGTTCCAGGGATAGCTTGTGGTGTATCGTCGACACAAATATGAGTGGATGAATGTTTCGTGTCTGAGTAACCTCCAGTCATTATGTAACCTGTGTATTCGATCGTCCAGCCATCAGGGCAAGTTTCACGACTTGGTATCATCAGCTGTAAATGAGTCACTGAGTCACTTGACAATTGTGAACACTAAGGGCCCTTATACTTACTTTACTTGGACTCCTAACGAAACAAACTGCACATGGAACTCCATGATATTGTAACGCCCCCTCTTCCATTAATGAAAGATCGAAAAGTCTGTAAGAAGCGGATGAATCGCGATATTCAACCCCATATACATATGCTGAGCCTGCAACAACAACAAAAAAAAAGGCGGCATAAAAAACTATTTTCGTATTTCTAAACCCTATGTGTTACCGTAGTAAACTCGCTACGAAACCACGTCCGTCACATTGAATTTTATTGGATTCATGTGTGATACAAATTTCGGTTTTGGTAAACTAAACCAAGTCTTTGGATAAAACATAAGAGAACACGTGACCTTGAATTCCATCAATATAACGTCCTGGTGTGTAGGTCGGATCACTGTGAAGGCATAAAAAGTCAGAACCACCACCGACATGAGTATAATAAGATCCTCCAGCGTAACCTTCAGCCAAAAGCAAAATACCGTTAAAAAAGTTATCGGCACTAAATTTATCGCGTCGTGCAGCATTTCGAGCAGAGCAGTCGGTGTTCGAATCTTGATTTAGCGCTGTTACGGTCATTGCAAGGTCAATCCCGTTGAAATGTTTAACAACCCATAGCTATATTTAAATTCACCACATTTGAATTCGTGTTTCCTGAAAAGCCAAGTCAATACTAACATAATACCTTCATAAACAAGTTGTGTTCTATCTTTGTTTGGACAGTCTCTTCTACCCCATCTGATGTACGTTGTCCCTGAATACAAAAGTTATTTGCAGTAAAGCAACAGCTGTCTGCCAAACGTACACAAGCAACTTTGTTTAGCTCACCTTTGCTCATCAAACCAGTTCCGCTAACATTGTCCTGAAAAACACGAGCTCGGGTAATGGCTGATGTAAGTTCGTTAGCAAAACTGCTTTAAAAGTATAATGTTATAAATACATTTAGTTTGCGGAGTATATGAAGTATAATTACATTTAGTAAGGCGAAATAAAGCGTTTCGAAAGACAAGTATCAATTCACAAAAATAGTGTGTAGCCAATAAGGAAATCGTTTTAAACATTTTACGCCACCGTCCTGAAATAAACACTCGAAAAACGTTTTTTATAATAATGCAAATTATTTTACTATTTCGAAAATTTCGCATAATTACTGATGGTGTTCTTTTCTTGATGACGTGTGTTCGTTCCTTCTGGTTGTTAACTGCTTGTTGTTGCTTTAGGCGCACAAGTTCTTCTTCCACTCTGACATCAACATAGTTGAAACCAGTGTTATAAGGGTATTGTTGCAAATTGTGTCGGATTGCAGTTTCGTTTCAAGCTTTGGGATTGGGTTCAATTTGTACCCAAACTCACCTTTTAAAGCTCCTGTATGTTTGGTGTGTAAAAGTTGCAATCGAAACTAACGCACACACAGTAAGGCAAGCTCCCAACATCAATGGTTTGTGCGAAACTTTACGGACCTGTCTCGTATAACGTTGCAATTTCATTTTGCTGCGGCAGAATCTAAACTGCAAAACTGCGCACAGTAAAAGAAAACGAATTAGCAGATTCAAACGTGTAAAATTAGAAAAATAAATTGTTCAGATCTTGACTGGCACCCAGTGCAACAGCCAAAATGTTATAACTAGTCACTTAATTGGCTCACAACTTATCAAATCTAGACTAATGCCTTTGTTTGAAGCATTATTGGGTTCTATGAGTTATAAATTCCCAACTGCCATCAAAACTGCACAAACTGTGTTTTTTTAATGTCATCTTATGGCAGAGAAGGTGCAAGAGCGGTGCCCGAATTTGGGCGACAAGCAGACCAATACAGTTTCAATCCAAGATCCAAAACGGTTTAATTGGGCGCCACATGACGCGTATACAGGAAATTGGGATTGGTCCAGAATTTACAAAGAGCGATACACTTGGGAGTAGAATCATACTTGGGAAGGAGAACATAAAAATTATATTTTAAACATTGTGAATATGTGAGTAACGTACCGGCCCTAGAAATGTAATGCAAAATAAAAAACATTGTTCAAAACAAAAGGCGGACAATAAAGAAATGGTATGCAAACCACAAGGTGGTAAGTAACAGATGGGGCTATTATTACAAACTTAGTAACTAAGCCACAAGAAAAATGAACCTGGACAAACATTTCTATCTTTGGCTCCAAAGAGTATGAACTACAATTACGACGAAGTGAAGACTAGCCTACGTACTGACATGAGTGGTATATCTAAAAATACACAGTTTCTGATGCTTCACAATAAACTTCTAAATTTGTACAAAATCTTGTTCTGGGTGGTAAACAACAATTACAGAATTAGGCAAGGTAAAAAACAGAAAGGATTTGGTTCAAATCATTTTCATAATAAAGAAATGAGTTGGTAAATCGGTTTGTGACAGCACTAGTCAAGCCTTTCATCATCCTGCATAACGAGAAGTAGGCATTCGAAAGATCATAACTTGATTTTCTGTAGACATGTGCCTCGTTTTTAAATGGTGGCGATGATGCATCCAGCATTTCACCCATCACATATGATAGATCGTACCAAGGTTACTTGATGTGGGCTAACAACGAACCGATCCATCCCATGAACGGAAAGAACTGCGCCGTTATCAATCCAATCAATGGAAGAGCAAGAGGCGAAATGTGCAGTGCTAAAGCGTTCACGATTTGCCAGCACTCCACACATGACGAATAAACTATTCGTTTCAAGTTCAAAATGTGAACAAGAATAACTAATTATGATATGTTTGCAAAAGTTTCAAATTTACCTGAAAATATNGCCAGCACTCCACACATGACGAATAAACTATTCGTTTCAAGTTCAAAATGTGAACAAGAATAACTAATTATGATATGTTTGCAAAAGTTTCAAATTTACCTGAAAATATTTTGTGCCGCCTACAGTACTTGATCAATATATTAAATGCCATTTCAACTCATCGAAGTCGTTTCACTAAACCTTTTTTTTCCTTTTTCGTGACGTAAATCTATTGGCCTGTTGTCATAAAAATTCTTACATTTGTCATAAAATACAGTGTTTCTTCATGTGTGCAATAAAACGATAAAAATGCAGTTTTGGTGTTGGTAAACAATTGTGACGTTTCCACAGTTCAGTGTAAA
>QXVZ01033204.1:0-20857 GCA_008931825.1 Phallusia fumigata
AAATCCCACTACAGCATAAGTTTTTCAAGCTTACGCCTTACTGGACAAAAATGCTTGGAAGGCCGACTCTATTATTTTGCATGACATCTTTAACAAACCTGCGTACAGTAATACAAAATATGTGCAGCGGTTGTATTCTGTTTCAGGTGACATTATTCGGGCAGAGCGCCGGGGGACAGTCTGTAATGTTCCATTTGGCTTCCAAGAAGAGTTCACCCTACTTTCGACGAGCAATCATGCAAAGCAACCCGGCAGCAGGCAAATATCAAACAGTTGAACTGGCGCAGGTCATGACCAACAACCTGATGAAATATGTTAGTTGCACCACCGTGGAATGCTTGCAGTAAGAACCTTGTTTGATTTGGTGCGGTATATATGCTGTATGCCTAGTTATCTTAAGGAGATTGTGTAAAAAGACTTTAGGGGGGCGCTCTTAAAAAACCAAGATCACCTCAAGTATTCAAAAATATCGCGGCCCTGATTATCTGTTATAAATTTCAGAAATATCGGTCCCGAAGAAATAGTAAAAGCACATGGAGCAGTGGCTCTTGCTGCTTTGATGAACGTTTCCAGTTACAACTTGCAATCTCTCTCCGACGCTGGCTTCAACTTCATTGAGCCCTTCAGACCTGTAATTGGCTACGAAGAGTTTCCAACTCAACCTATGTCCATGTTCCACAGAGGAGCCTGGAACACAGATAAAGAAGTCATTCTGGGTGACACTGCCGATGAAATGGAATTCTTTTTGGTCCAAATTTGACCAACTGTCAGTGGTGCAGAAGTAAGCTGTTTACGCAATCAACCCGATCTTGCTCATTACTGCTCCAAAAAACATAGACGCCAATTTTTATAGTCATAATGCAATCAATCACAACGCTGTTATGTAATCCAGTGTTATAACATTGTGACAATGGTTAAAAAAAACGAGTAAAAACCGACTTTCCTTTCCAGCTGAGTGCATGGTTAAACATGAATACGTCAATTGCTGTACTTGTACATGACTAAATTAATTTTAGTTGCTCAAGAACTGGTTGGAGAAACATACTTTTTTCAAAATTGGGAGTCTGACTCCAGCAACAATGAATTCCATCCAAAGACTATTAACTGCCTACGCTTTTGCCTGTCCGACACGAAATTTAGCGAGGTAAATGCCTGTCCATGTAATAGTGTAGTTTATACTTGGAAAATGGGAAGAAAATTACTTAAACTTTATCAGAGAAAGACCTAAAGTTAAAATTTGAATGCTTCCATTTTGAGAATGGTACAACAACCGTACAATTTTGTCTTTCAGGCACATGTCAGCTACAGAACAGAACCCCGACCAAGTTTATCTCTACAAGTTCGAATATGAACCGGTTGCTGCGTTTGTAAAAGCGGCAAACCTGTCGGAACTGCTCGCAGGAAAAGCCTTTCACACAGCTGAGCTCAGCTTTGAATTTGGGAATCCTCCCTATGGGTAAAATATTATTCTACCCCAAATGAAATGTTTCATTTGAAATGCAGGGCCAAGTTTCGTATAAAGAACCAAAGATGCTAAATTCTAGCACCTTTATTGTTTAAACTTTATTTCTCGGGGAAGATTAAAAAAACAATCAAAGAAACGTCTACTTTAATGTACCAGTAAATTTTATCATCCCTAACTTTTGATTTTAAAGGTATGAATTTTCTCCAAGCGACATCGTAATTCGCGACACCATCGCTAGTTTTTGGAAGAGCTTTACCCACACCGGAAAACCATCTCTTGAAACCTCACAATGGCCTTCGTACACCAAACTTGCTCAGGTACATTTTGGATATTAATTTGGCACAAGGCTTTATGTTCACAACTGTAAGAAAAGCGTTTGGAACTCTTTTTTAACTGCGAATTCTCTATTGAAACCCAATACCGTAAACAAAAAACAATAATCGTGATTTATAGTGGGAAGGTTACATTTTTAGACTATTAGGTTACAATTTCACCATATTCAACACTGTTTAAGAATATAAAACAAAACATTGGAACATGATCTGGCATAAGTTCAAGACTAGCTGACCACGTAAAGTTGCTCTTCTGCGAAATATTTTCGTTTGCAATTTTTTTACAGGCGGATGTTTAAAATTAAAACAAAAACATTTTGTAGGGAATACAGTTCACCAAAACAGGTGATATTAGTAGCGTCGTATTTTTGCTGCAAAACTGGCATTTGAGAGTTTGAAAAAATATTAAAACCTGATTTTACACAAGCACGAACACTGTTTAAAAAATGTCACCAGAGAACGCTTTTAAATTTTTCAGATAAATGATGAAGTTGCAGCATGGTCTCAAGTTGCAATTGATATTCCCAGAAGTTTTGTTAATTACAACAGTCTCTGGGACACGTTGTGTGATGAGTTAAACGACCTTGGAGTTTATGACGCAATTGACCCTCCAGTTGAACCAAACTCCAACCCAACAACTAATGCTAGAGAAGAGCTTTAGACAGGTTAAACACATTGTGTGAAAATATTGTATGAAACGATTTATTGCATTATTCATTTATTGCTACTTCACCAGAGTTTCGCGTTTTATTTTTGTACAGGCCTAAGATTTGTGCTCAGTTGGTATACTCTCATTGTGGTTATTAAATACAATCATTTGAAACTCAGACATATAATATTTGTCAAAATTGTTTTACTGTTTTTGTGGTTTGGTCCTGCGCACTGGGTGTTTGTAACGGCAATTTAATTGTCTCACAACGTAAGTACTAAGAACTTGGTTAATAATAACTTAATATACACACTTCAAATATATCTCATTTTACACATGTGTGCCGTTAAATATCACACATTCCAATTAAAAACACGTCGGCGGTATCTACAGAGAAGGTAACGTGTATTAAGTATACGCTTTCTTTGTTGCCTATTATTGATTTTTTGCGCCAACAAAGACACAAATCTTTCCACAATTTCAACCTGCTGGACACATTTTTTAACATGACAGAATTCTGTAGCAATATGAGTCGACATCGCTTCTTCAAAACACTTCATTGCATTCCTACAATTTCCACACATGATACCAAATGCGCCAAAAGTTTAAATACAATCCAGGTATGATCATAGCTGGAACAGAACCTGTTGAGAGATTATTCGAACCGGACGGTCTGCAAATCGTCTGTTCATTCAATTTTTTGCAAATCGTCTGTTCATCTGCTTTTCCCATCCCTAGTGGTATCAATCCAAGTAACTAAAAAACACACAATCAATCAATTGCATGTGTTAGTGTACAACTTTTCATCAACAAAAAGGTAAGATATCCACCAAAAATAGAACTGTAAGGACTGTCTTGCAGATGGAAGGCATTGCGTCGCCAAAATGAGACACTTGCTATCAGTTTCAGGTTGCAAATGAAAGGTTTTCTATACGCTTGTGCTTTTACAGGGTTCGAAGGGAGCTACCTAGAAGACTTGCAACACATATATGAAACCAAGTTCATTCTTATTGGGGAAGTACCTTCCAGTCCTAACTTCTTAAACAGGTTTATTTCATCTGTTGTTCTATATGTCGTTTTGAATGTTATGCGCATTTTACGCAACTATTTGTAACTTATGTCTGTTGTCATATTGTTCGACGCTTCTGGTCCGTCTTTCATTGTTATTGACAACAATACATTCAGACGTTGCGACACCAGCACAGGCTGTATAGCCACATTGACCTATCAAGTTAATAGTGAAAATAACATTTTGTTTTCTAGGCCTTGATTTTCAAAAATATGTTTTCAAGAACCGCAGGAAAAATGTGTAACTCTTGCGCGTTAGTTTAACAACAATTTTTAATTGTTTAAATCACTCTTGTCCTACATTTTTTTGCTTTGCTTGTATTGATTTGTAAACTTTTTCGACAGATTTAAACAAACAGACTTTAATTGTCAACATCGGTTTGACGTTTATTCAAAGACACAACGCCACGATAGAAGTCATCTAGTCAGCATTACACTCCATATGTCTGATGTTACATCCAGAAAACACATCATGACTTTCTCACATGCTCCACAGCATATCCCAATTGAGCATAAGCAGAAAAAAGCTGTAAGTGTCATCATAATTGGAAAAAATGCCTGGTTATCCACTTTTATCAGGTTTCCTGTCAAACATACTGCCAAACCAAGTATCTAAACAGTATACAAAAGCTATTGTTTTTATTGCATACATTGAAAGTTTTAAGGTACTCACCAACATTAAAACGGCGAGGACTGTCTTGCACGTGGAAGGCATTGCGTCGCCAAAATGAGACAGTTGCTCTCAGTATCAGGTTACAAATAAAAGGTTTCCTTAAGTGCGCTTTCATAGGGTTCGATGTAAGTAACCTTTTGGAGACTTCTAACAAGTATATGAAACAAAATACTCGTTTATGGGGAAGTACCCGTCCTAACTTCTTGAACAGCTTTGTTAGGATTTCATCTGTTGTTCGATGTGTCGTGCCACACATTGTTCAGTTAATTAACTCGACGCAACGAATAGCCAGGTGTTTGAAAAGCTGACTTAATTAATATTACGCGTTGCTTTTGGATTATGTTGTAAATTCAAGCAACAAATCAAATGAAGTACACACTACAAGCTGATGACATTGGGCGACTTTTGCCAATGTATGCTGAACTTGTTTGCTAACGTCGTTAGGGCTGTATGCATAGATACTTCATTACATTCATATCATCCTTTAAGACAGTTTAAATTATGCTTGTATAATAAATTACAGAGAGTGCGGGAATTGGTTTGTGATTTTTATGGGGTAAAAAGAATGGTGCAAGGTAAAAGATTGGAAATCATTGGCGTTCACATCATAGAATATGACACACTTTTTGTGGGGAAGTAACGTCCAGTGCAATCTTCTTCTCTCGCTGCCTGATTTGTTTGGATTAAACTGGTTTTAATTCATTGTTTGACATGAGGTAAGATTGTGTTGCACTGTGTTCGGTAATTTCGCGTCCACTTATCGTCATGAAATTGAAAGACTGACTTCATTCCTGTTTTGCTTTTGGATTATCTTGTGATATCAAGAAACAAATCGATCGGGGTTGACGCATAAAGTTGCGTTATTTTGGCAAAATATGATAAGTACTTTTCACAAACTTGCTTTGTTTAGAATACTATGTGTGCAAGCCTTCAATTTTACAATTTTGCAGACCATAACGTCACATCTAATTGAAAAACAGTAAAAATTATTACCTCCAAAATGTCTTTTTGTTAGTAAGAATTCGCCCTGGTGTAAAAGATTTTTACACACTTTCTACAAAACTTGAACAGGTTTACAATTTTATTACGAAAGGTATTCAAAGAATACACTTGCGGCGGTCAAGAGACTTGTAAATAACATGTTGTGTTTGTTTTGGGGGCAGTGTTCCACAACGTGTGGCGCAGCCCTGACAAAGGGATAGTTTAAGTATTTAGGAGGTTGGGATTGAAAATTTTGAATGTAACATGAATTGTATGTGTTTCATTATTATTAACTACACCAAACCATATTTCGTTACAAATTAGTGCTGGAACTTTCAGATGTCTTTTCCTTTTGGCCCGCTATGTATGGGCACCAAAATATAGTATACCCCCAAAAAAAAAATGTTTTATTCTGACCCTAATCTGGCACTATTTCTATGTTTACATCATTTACAAATGTCTAACAAAACTCGATTTGTTTTTATGTTTAATTGGGGGCACAAAGTAATTTGCGATGCTGAGGCAGGTGTAGCGACTGATCACTTGCTAGAGCTAATCCTTAATTGAAGTCCGTTTTTTGCACAATTAAATCCTTAGTGACTTTGTATTAAACAAGAGTAAACGTAAAGCACGAACAATCGAAGATATATCCGCACGAGACAAGGACACACTGTTATTAAGGTGACAAATTCGTTACATAAGAGGTTTTACATTTATGATGAGTTGTTGACGTGTCCTTACATCAGTTTCTTACATGACTTAACTATTAAACATATAATAATAGAGATAATATAATTCTAACTTGACAATAGCAAATGCAAAACCCCCACACAGGCATGGTGCAATGAAAGTTTGGTACCCCGTTTAGGAGAGGGGGAAATGGTCGCGCCTCAATGCGCATGTTACGCAACTATTTGTAACTTGTGTCTCTTCTCAATTGTTCGAGGCTACTGGTTCCTCTTTCATTGTTACTTAACAACAATACATCCAGATTACAAAACGTTGCGACACCAGCACATGTCATAGCCAGACAGACCTACCAAGTTTCAATAGGAAAATAATCTTTTGTTCTCTAGGACATTTGATTTTCAAAATTATTTTTGCAACAACAGAAGTAAAAATGTGTCACTCTTGCGCGCTAGTTAAAAATTATTTTTTAATTGCTGAAATCACTCTTGTCCTACCATCTTTTGCTTTGCTTGTATTGATTTGTAAACTTTTTTGACAAATATACACATAAACTTTAATCGCAATATCTGTTTGAAGTTTATTCAAAGTCACAACACCGCAATAGAAGTCATCTAGACAATACACTGCCCTATGAGTGGCGTTACTTCTAGAAAACACTTCATGATTTTCTCACAAGTTCCACAGTATATCCCAATTGAGCAGCAGATGAAAAAAACTCCACCCGTCATCGCAATTGGAAAAATCGTCTGGTTATCCGGTCTTAGCATCAATGGTGAAGAAAATGTTACAATGCTAAGTATCTAAACAACACATAAAAAAAACTAGTACACAGAAAAAATGCTAATTTTGTCAGGTACCTACCCAAAATAGAATGGCGAATACTACTCTACACTTGTCAGACATTGCCTTCTCGGAATGAGAAAAAACTCTTCGTAGCAAATTACAATTTAGGAATGTAAGGATTTACGGGGTGCGATTTTTATATAGTCCGTTGAGCAGCGGTTTACACTACAGATGTGAAACTTTACACTACAGGGTCATTGTGAGGGGAAATACCTCCCGGTCCTATAACTTCTAGCAACGCTACCTGATTTCTCTGGATGTACCTGGATTTAACTGGCTTAAACTGGATTTACCTATTGTTTGATGTTGTGTCGCGCGCTGTTAAAAAACTCGTTACAACAACCGAGCGATTGAAGAACTGATTTCATGTTGCGTGTCGCGTTTGAATTCTGTTGCAATATCAAGCAACAAATCAAATATGACACACGCTAAAAGCTGCTGATATTGGTTAACTTATGTGTCAAACAGATAAGCTACAATATGAGAGTTCGCGACAATTGGCAAGCCTGGTTATTTAAAGATCACAAAGACGGTCCAAGCAAATGTCGGACACCTAAATTTGCCAAGCAATAAAAACTACATTACATTCTTCACACAAACAATAGTAGCGCCGGTAAACAGGTAGAAATTAAATTTTATTTTTTTCTTTCATCTCTTGTGTAGCGTCTTATATTGTTTAGCGGTTCCAATCGATCACACAGCTCCAAACGAGTAATTGTTTTTTTCGGTTACATATAGATGCAGACAAAAGTAAATGAATACACAAAGCTTTTCATTGCCACATTGGCTATCCAGAGTAGAATCTGTCTTGTACATGATGTTGGCTGTTGGATTTGGTGGTGTTTGCAATAAGAAGTATGGTGCACCAAAGCGTCAGGATCTGTAGCAACTTTATTCGAGTCGTATTGCTCCTCCGATTACGTGAGAGTACAGTTCCACCAGGTCGCTAAGTGGTGCATACCAAGTGCATTTCGGACTAAACTATTACACTTTTGTTAAAATCAATGCGTGTTTGTGCCACAACAAGCTTAAAATAAGGCAAACTTGCCATGTAGATGGAACAACGGGCCACAATATTTTTTCAAAATGTTTTTTGGCGCACAAGAAGGTTGAGAAACATTGTTCCAAGTTATCCTTAGCCAGATTCTCAAACTAAGTCGCGAAACTAAACCACAAAAACAGTGAAAGGTAAGTTTTTACTTAATACCCACAATTACAGTATACCGACTGAATATAAGCAGTATCACTCAACAAAAACCAAAACACAAAGATATATAAACGCAATAATTGAACAATGGAATTTAACATTTTACGCCATATTTACACCATTATCATGCAAAAATGAAGCGTTAAATGTGTCTAAAGCTCTTCTCTAGCATGAGATGTTGGATTGGAGTGTGGTTCTATTGGAGGATCAATAGCGTCGTAAACACCAAGGTCGTTCAACTGGTCACACAACGTGTCCCAAAGACTGTTGTAACTAACAAAACTTCTGGGAATATCAATTGCAACTTGAGACCATGCTGCAACGTCATCATTCATCTGAAAATTTGAAAGCAGTAATTTCTCTGGTGACAGAATATTTCAACCAGTATTTGTGCCTAATTATGTAATCTCAGGTTTATAAACCTGGATTGGCAAACTGTGTTCCCTACAGGTTCATAGTCTTAGTTATAATTGTTTTTTATAAAAACAAAAGTAATATCAACATGAGATGTATTTTATTTATTAAACACCAACCTGTAAAAAGTTAAAAAATATAATAAGCATCTCACTTAGCCAGACGTGATATTAAAAATGTTTGCCAGGTCATGTGAACTTAATACCAAATCATGTTTCTATATTCTTACACAGTGTGCAATGTAGTGAAAATGTAGCCTGTTGTACTCCAAATGTCGCCTTCTCACTATATGCGTTTTACCGTCTCACTAATATGCGTTTAACTGTGAAATAAACGCATATTTGATACTGGGATCTGCCCTGAAGCTTTCGTGCAGGCCAACGATAACAGCACGCTTGTATATGAAACCCAGCCCTGGATGAGCTTCTGTCGTGGGTTCGAATCCCACCGTTGGCCTAGATAATTCTAGCCCCACGCCCACGGTATACCGTCATATACCTAAGCAAGTTTGGTGTACGAAGGCCATTGTGAGGTTTCAAGAGAAGGTTTTCCGGTGTGGGTAAAGCTCTTCCAAAAACGAGCGATGGTGTCACGAATTATGATGTCGCTTGGCGAAAATTCGTACCTTTAAAACCAAATAAAGATGCTTAAATTAGCATCTTGCGGCAAGGGATTTGTTTGTTCGAACCTTCGCCCCTTGAACTGCAGATAAACGCTAAACTTTATAGCCTACAAGGTCTCATTTTTTTGACAGCGTGCGTAGTTTCTTGCGACAAAAAATAAAACAAAACCGTGTTACGCTCTTGGATCTTATAAACGTCCTTTTACAGTTAGCTCATGCACAACTGCCAGCTGGTAAATACAAGCTGGAAATGAAGGAAATAAAGGAAAATTTCACTTGGGGTAGAACTATGTGTTACCCATAAGGAATATTTCCAAATTCAAAGCTGAGTTCCGATGCATGAAACGCTTTGTCTGCGAGCAGTTCCGACAGGTTTTCCGCTTTTACAAACGCAGCATCTGGTCCATATTCGAATTTGTAGAGAAAAACTTGGTCGGGGTTCTGTTCTGTAGCTGACATGTGCCTGAAAGAACATGTTTTACAGTTTCGTAAACAAATCCCTACTATTCTCAGGCAAAATCCTAGACATTGGACCATCAACTTAGAGGTCTTTCGGGATTTTGAATCATACCAAATGTTTTAGGTGCCTTCTCATCTTATCCTCATAAGGTTGTAGTTTGTGCAATGCACAACTTAGTCGAAAAGAAAATTTCCTGCTCGTTTAAAACGTAACGAACAAGATTACCGATGTCCACGAAACATTTTTTTAACTCTGGCATTCTGTTGGGCTGATTACTGATCATAACGTACACAATTACATGGACATGCGTTTACCTCGCTAGATTCCGTGTCGGACAGGCAAAAGCGTAGGCGGTTAATAGTCTTTGGATGGAATTCATTGTTGCTGGCGTCAGACTTCCAATTTTGAAAAACGTATGTTTCTCCAACCAGTTTTTGAAAAACTAAAAATAATTTGGTTGTGCGCAACAATTCGTATGCTCATTTTCAAACCATTAGCGGGAACGAAAGTCAGTTATTTACTCTTTGTTGCACCAACAAAGTTTTGTATGTTATTACAAAATACAAAGCAGCAACTATGTCGCGGTGTGATTGACTGCAAATCACCTCATCATAAAAATTAAAAATTGGCGTCTATGGTTTTTGGAGCAGTAATGAGCAAGATCGAGTTGATTGCGTAAACAACTTACTTCTACGGCACCACTGACAGTTGGCCAAATTTGGACCAAAAAGAATTCCATTTCATCGGCAGCGTCACCCAGAATGACTTCTTTATCTGTGTTCCAGGCTCCTCTGTGGAACATGGACATAGGTTGATCTGGAAACTCGTCGTTGCCAATTACAGGTCTGAAGGGCTCAATGAAGTTGAATCCAGCGTCGGCGAGAGATTGCAAGTTGTAACTGGAAACGTTCATCAAAGCAGCAAAAGCCACTGCCCAATGCGCTTTTACTATTTCTTCGGGACTGATATTTCTGAAATTTATAACAGATAATTAATAATAAGAGCTGAATAAGGTGCTGCCCCGATATGTTTGACTACTTGAGCTGATCTGGATTTTTCTTTCCACTGCAGACTTTAATTATTTTTTCTAGGTTCGAACCTGGGACGATCCCGAGAACGAATCCCGATCAGGTTTCTTTACGACAAACCATGATGGCGCCCCCTAGCGTATTTTTAAAAAGTCTGTTTAATACAACTAGACACACAACATGTTTACCAAAATAAATCAAACAAGGTTCTTACTGCAAGCATTCCATGGTGGTGCAACTAACATATTTCATCAGGTTATTGGTGGTGGCCTGCGCCAGTTCAACTGTTTGATATTTGCCTGCTGCCGGGTTGCTCTGCATGATTGCTCGTCGAAAGTAGGGTGAACTCTTCTTGGAAGCCAAATGAAACATTACAGACTGTGCCCCGGCGCTTTGGCCGAATATTGTCACCTGAAACAGAAAACAACCGCTGCACATATTTTGTATTACTATACGCAAGCTTGTTAAAGATGTCATGCCAAATCATAGAGTCGGCCTTCCAAGCATTTGTGCAGTAAGGCGTAAGCTTAAAAAATTTATGCTGTAGTGGGATTTAAGCCCACCACAGTAGCGTGGCTTGCCAAAGGTTGAATCACGGACACCGCTATCTTCTGCATCCTGTTTGTACGTGATATCATTAGTTCAGATAGGAAGTGGTTGCTGGGTGGGTTATGTTTACCTGCGTCTTGTCACCACCGAAATTCACGATATTTTTTGCCACCCACTCCAGAGCCAGCTGTTGATCACCGAGGCCTTGGTTGCCAGGCAAGTGATTGTCACCCTCGATGTTAGACAAAAAGCCAAAAGCGCCTGTAAAACAACGACGTATTTTGGTATAACAGTTTTCTTTGTTTCATTTTTGTCCCCAGTGGGCGGAACAACGCCTAATTGCGTTATGCTCATAATTAGTTCACAGTCAAAGCACCTGCCTTCCCGCAGCTTCATAGGATAATTTTTGTGACTTTTTGGTCGTTTGGAAGTTGATGATTTTAATTTGGGTGATTGGTTTAATTGGAGCAATGCCGTTTATGTTTCTTGCTTAGGGAAACGCCGAAAATCGAGAACGGATTAGAACCGACAACCTTGCTAGTGCATGGCGGTCGCAAAACGAAACAGGAATTCCTTTTTAGTCCACAACTTTAAGCACAAATGAGTAATACTGACAAAGTTACACAAGCAAAACATGTTGTTTTCATTATTAATACTTGTTCCATTACAAGATATTATCTAGTGCCCATATTGTTGTCAATAAACTCACCCAGTCTGTAGTTAATAGTGACAACTAATGTGTTGGTTGCTTTGCTCAGCCATTCTCCATTATACATTGGGTGGGTGCCCGAACCCGAGACAAAAGCTCCCCCGTGAATCCAAACCATGACCGGAAGTAGTTCATTTGCTTGATTGTTCACGTCTATTGCTCGGGGAACGAAGATGTCAAGAACTAGACAATCCTCAGTCTCAACCTTGCGGAAAAGGATTTGACATGTAAAGACTGTTGCATCCTAATTTTTTTTCACATAAATCGTCCTGTTTTTAAAAGTACATGAACGTTCTGAGAAACCAATCAGTGATGCTTCATCAACTAATATAAGTTAATTTACATTTACACAACTTGCAGTTTTGTATTCACTCAAATGTTTTCAACTGACTAAAGCTGGGAGCTAAGTTTAACCTTTCCAATCATTTTCCAGCCAAGTTGTGACTTTCAACTTCCGTTGTAGGTTTTGTTACACACTTTAAGGTGATTTTGAATGTTACTTGCACCTTGACGCATTCTTACCGGGCGTGGTTGATCGATGCCATCGGGCACATGTGGCTGGTAGCATTGGACTGTAGTTGGTTTGCTGGCGTCTACTGGTCCTTGGTCTGTACGTAGTTCGCTTTCCATAAACCTTAAAGGAAAATATATTTTCCCCTCTATACTCTAAAAAGTCGCTTATGGTTTAATTTAAACCGAATTCAACTGTGCTCGATAAGATGTTTGATTGTTAACTTACGTCTAGCACATAAACGTTTGCTATAATAACCAACAACGTTTCAAGCCTGACTTTAGGTGAAAATCGGCCGAGAAAGCATTTAAATGTTAGCCACGATGGGTGTTGGGGAAATTTTATAGGAGCCGGACCTCTGCAGAAGCCTACTACTCTTTTCCTTGTCCCAGCCCCCCTGATCCATCAATAACTAATAGGGGTTGTGAAGTGAAGTTCCGAGTACACTTTACGGCAGCACCACACCACTGTTCGTCACGTAGTAAGTCTGAAAACACTCAATGCTTACGAAGGCAATGGTACGTCATTTGCTTACCTCACAGGCTTTTCGCCGTAAGGAATACCATAGAATGCACAAGAATCCCCGTAGTCAGCCCCAGTTACCAGTCCGCTGGTGGTAGCAACAGTAATAGAGCTTGAAGCTTCGTCGTTTGAAATGTGTTCAGGATTTGTCGAAGACATGGCAAGAGCGTGCAAAATGTTTTCCAACGCCAACCTGAACCCTTGTTCATTTCCTTCCGCAAAGTTTTCTACACCTTGTACTTGCTGCATTGAAAGTAATATCATAGCAAAGCCGACCAGCAGGCTTGGGAACCAAAGGTTATGGTTTAAACCGTGCGGTTTCACCATTTTAGTCCTAGTTTCTTCGGAGGTTTACAGAAAGCCCAATAGTTCGAGTGACAACACAGAAATGGTTATTCGCTTACCGTTGCCACCTCTTTTATACGATGCATCTTGTTTGTTACCTTACCGTTGGGTTTATGATTTTTTGGAAGTGAATCATATCTGTTGCGAAGGCGTTGCAAATGAGTAACTATCATGACGCGGGATCAGATTCAACAATATCATCGACAACAAGAAAATTTGGTAAACAACAAACAAGGGGCATGTTTCGAAAAAAAGAAGGTCCACGATGGGCGCAAAATGGAATCACATATAGCTAACCAACCTAAAACAACTTAAGAAGGTCAGGCACTGTTTCGAATTTTATTTCTACGGGTGTGCGTCCAAAAATTATGCAGTAGTGATATAAAACCACAGTTCACAGCGGCGCACACTTTCAGTGTAAGCGTAAAACATATCATTTCAGCCAAAAAATTTATAGTGAAAAATCTAGCGTTACTATCTTTAATACACATATTGTAGCCTCGAAGCACAGTGCATGAGTTGCATTGTTTTCCAACTTAGCTGTTTGCCTGTGGTGCGTGTGATTCAACGCGTGGTGCGTCGCTGTTTTCCAATATCCATTGAATCATTTCGTGTAGGTTAACATCATGCAACATAGTAAAGTGCCGGAACAACTAACAAACAACAAGCGAATTCAACGTACAACTTTCAAAACTGCATGGGTTTGTCTCCCATTAAACTTTATATCTCCTCCGTGATGTGCTGGTTTGCTATTACCCGAGCTTTTTTATTAATTAAAGTCACTTTATGTCATAAAAAGGCATACATACACATACGAACGTAACACAAACTTTCTGCAGAACACCAAGCAACAAAACTCCGTGAAGGAACTTACGTATGATACAGATATAAATACGAAGCAGTTAATTACAACATTAAAATTTTGCAGAAACACCAATACATTTTACCGTAACACGTTAGAATTAGCAGCTTTGTATAACTTACACACATGTATATTTTCTCTTATCAAAGGCAGCAAATTAGCACAGAAATTGCGATATTATTCGGATTAGATTAAACTTGCGCAGTTACATTACAATACAATCGTCGGCTGGTGCACGTTGGCTTGACAACATTGCTTGCTCCGAGCTGCTGAGATTTTCGTAATCAATCCGTTTGTATCGACCGTTCCACCAGCCTGTATACGTTACACACATGAAAGTCGTGTTTACGCTTTCTTGTTACGGGAAATAAATAAAATAAAGCATGGATCGGCCAATATCCTAAGATAACACTTGGAGCCAGTTCGAAAGGTAGATAAGTTGGGTATTTGGTTTAATAAAACAATTTGAAGAGTGTAGCTACAGCCCGTTCAACCTCGTTCCACCAATTGTCCTCTTCAAGTTTTTTCTGCCTCATAAAGGTTTTAACACTGCACAGCTATTTCCGGCATGTTTGGTGGCATTGTGTCGCTGTGATTTTGCACCAATTGAAACAAACTTATATTAAACACACATGATGAACTTTAGCGAAACTTCTTTGTCTCGCGTTAGCACTAAACCACATGCTGTACTCATTTTACAGTTAATAGATTGGGAAAAGCAAAATACGACAAAACTTGTTGTCATACCAGGTAAGGAGCCTCGTCCATTTCTACACGTGCAGTGTTGATACGCTTCACCGCCCCTTATGTACACGTGACAACCAGCGTTGCGAGTGGTATCGTCCCTTCGCAATTCCTCAATAAAATCCACCTCGATTTCGTCAAGAATCCCCATCAAGTGAAGAACACGAAACACGTAGAGACGACGATTGTCCGAACTAACAAGACATCATCGTTGGAAAATCAAATGTTGGTAATTAAACAAAGTGCCCTAGTCTTCTTACAAATACAAAAAGAATTAGCAAAAGGACGCCAAAACATCTTTTATATCTTGGCGAGCTATATTGATTTACATTGCGTTAGCTGTTCTCAAAACACCTTCAATTTAAAACAATGAACACGGATCCGCTTATACATCCTAACAACAATTTGCTGGCCCATTTTGATTTTAAAGGCTATGCTTTATTCATCAAGCGTTTCTGCAAAATCTCTTTTATCATCAGTGACATGATAGAGCACCAGACATGCGGGCATGTATTTACGTTGTGCGGCAACGTGAAGATAAGTGGGTGGGAAAACAAATGGACGTCATAAACCTTGAACAAGAAGTGTACCCCCCTCTCCACTAAAATCTCCGAATCCCAATTCCTCACTCTACAAACATCAGCAAAGGAGGAGGGACTGCGGGTCATGAGCTCAGTGAGTTAAAATGTTCACTTGCATAACGGTAATACACGATTTTGAAACACAAACTAACTTACGGAGAACCCACCTGACAAGCACTCCGCCACATTTTTTCACCTCAATATGATCAATGTCTGATGCCCTTAACTTTCCAGCTGCTATCTTCAGAATTGTTGAGTTTACGTCTTGGCCCTCTCTAAATTGCTTGCCGATCGAATCCTGGCTAAACCGCAGGCGATCCGGGGAAAACCTTTTTCTAGTTTTCAGAGCTTGATATATTCCATAACCAGCGGCAAAAATTCCGCCGATCGCGGCTACGGTGCCTGCAACTACCAGTGGGTCAACATCTTTGTTAGAACTTCTGGAACTCGAACTGTGGTATGAAGCAACGGTGTTTTCAGTGAAGTAAGCAGGGCGATAACTCGGACGTGATACTTCTAATTCTCTTTGATACCCTGGAAAACATATGCATCTTGTGTATTCATTATCAATTCTTGTGTAGTCCATTTGGTCCTGGATTACGCACCTGGCAGATCTAAGTGGCTTTGTTCTGGACAGAGACAATGCCTGTAAGTCTCCGTTCCTCCACGTACCGTTACATGACAACCACTATTTCCATTCGACAACATGATTTGTTGATTTCTGTTGCTGATTACATTTACTGTAACCGCAACCAACAGGTCGGCCATCTCCAGCACACGAAACACATAAAGACGTCTGTTGTTTTTGCTGCAAAGTAAAATGAAGAGAGAAAATATTCGGAAGATTGGGTGAAACTGAGTTTTACGGGATTTCGCAATTTCAATGCACTCTTACCTCAAAGGGATACTGTGTTGTCATTCGTGATAAAAACCAATCAAAAAATATATAAGGCGAAGTTGTAAACATTGCCTAGCAAAAGAACTACTGAAGCAGACATCTCCCACAATAGTTATTCTCTCGTGATAAACTTTTCCCAGTAGCCTTCCCAGTATACAGCAGCACTATTTAAGCATGGGCCTTTTCTTTTTTACTACAGTGTGTCCATGTTAAATATCGGTTGTAGGCTATTTGGTTAAATTCCTAATGGTACAAAAGCTTAGTGGAGCTTACCTGTAATATTTCCCCTTTTTCACGAAAACCTGAATGGGTGTGATGGAATCAACACGCAAGGAACCACTTTTTACTTCGTCGATAGTATCATTCAAACTTTGGCCATTCTGGAAATTGGAGGCAATACTTTCTTGGGTGAAGAAGATCTGTGACGGTGTTAAGTCTAAAGGCGACATGTAACATAGATCACCCCCTTCATACATATTAACTTTACCTAATTTTTTCGCTGCAACTGCAGAAAAAAGAAACAACCAACATAAAAACCGGTCACGGTATTTAAGAAGTTTTTGAAAGTATGTCGACTTATACAGGGGTGCCCGAAGTGTGGTCCGGGGTCCGGATTTTTACGTGGCCTGCGGCTGTTATAAATTGTGTTGCACATGGCTCACCAAAGTTTAGATTTAGCTTTTTGGGTAAAAGCGACTTGCGACTTCACTCAAAAGCTTTTCACTTGGCAAAAATCCAAGTAATATTTTATTTGCGTAGTAACTTTATGGTAAAAAACTTCAAAAAAAGCTTGCCCTTTTGCGTATTTTCCTGATTAAAATTATTATTACAAAAATGTTTGAACACCCCTGCCCTAACCCGACAAAATACTAACGGAGTGTAAGCTTTAACGACTGACGTTTGGCAATAATTGTTTTATGTCCTTTCGGCCAAAATTCAAAACCAAACAACTGTAGTGGCATTAAAATGAAACCCGTACCACCGCGCCTTTTGTGCTGTGCCCAATAAACTACATGTGTGTTTTATCTCCGACTAGAATAGAGTCGTTTTGCTTTTCATTGGACGGTTGTCTGCACGAAGCTTGAAAGGATTGTTTCGGTGTGGATGTTTTAAAAGCGTTTTAAATTTGCTGCTTTGTATTTTTTTCGAGCTTCGTGTACTGCAGTGAAACACGCAACGCAACCTTTTTTAAAAAATTGTCCAAAACAGGAAACTGTTTCGTAAATTTTCAATGTACAGATAAAATTGTGGTTGAACTTTGGAACAGACACTTTAATTGTTTAAGAACATTAAAAAAAATAAAAGCTGCAGTCGGCTGCGCTGGGGGCAGCCTCAATGCACATGCACAAAATGCATTATTCATAACGGTTTCCTTTTACCTTTCCACGAATGCTACCCAACTTACCCTGCCAGCTATACAGAAGACTGCGACAGAATATGATGTCAAAGTTTGCTACCACTACATCAAGAAACAATTGAGTATGATTTCTGTTATTAAGCTCATCATACCAGCAGCTTAACAAAGTGCCTGCCACTTCTTCGAAGACAACAATTAGGTAAACTACAATCACGCAGCCATTTTGAAGTACATTACATCTTCCCCATTTGCCGAAAAAAATCAGTTTTTTTGCTACAACCAAACATAACTGTTGGGCCTCAGACTGTGCTGGTACCTCTACACATTTCAGTTGCCTAACGGCCTTCTGTAAATTCGGTTTGATTAGCTTTGGTGGACTTTGTAGAGTTATTCGTGGCACAACTAGAAATGCTTCACCTGGCACTAACGACGTTTATATGGTTAGGGGGCGATGTTATAACCCAGTACATTTCCTCCTCACAATTCCAATCTTAAATCGTTGTCATAACTCCAACCTAGCCTGCACTTCTTTCTCAAGAAAGTAAACCTCTAGTGCTGATCGAATACAAGGCATTTTACTTCACTTGTGTACTGCAGGCCAATCTACATTGCCAGTGCGAACACGAAACTCAACTATTGACAATGGGAAAATCCCTACAACGCAAGTCTATTTCCAAAAGCTGATTAGACTTTGTTTGGGAACTGTGATGTCATATTTGGTGTTTAATCAGTGCCTATGTAGTGGCGTGTTTGGTCTCATGTACCCTTTTTGCTTTATTTCTTTCTTTCTCTCCTTTTAGGTGCGTCTGCTGTTTCTTACTTCAGTTGTGTTACATAAAGTGTCATTATTTGCATTGATCAAATAACTAGGGTCACTAATGAAATAAAACTTCCTACAAAAAACAACTTTTCAAATAATCTGGTTTAAATTAAACATTTTTTAAAATAACACTTCCAGTTCAAAAATCTAGTGGATGGGGTGCAAAGTAGGCGTCAGGTTCACCATCGATTTTGTAGCGAGAATATGAAACATTTGTTTATTCATAGAGCAGCCGTCACCTACATATAATCTAATTAACACATACCAACATAAAAATAAATAGGAAAAATCGTACCTGTAGTAACAAGACACAAAGATTTACCACTTTGCTGCATAGGCTACCTGATTCCTAATTCTTATTCACACACCGATCAACTGCTTGTGTCACGTACCGCAGTTCCCTTAGGAATTTCGAATCCCTGTAGTTTAGCACGGCACAATGAGGTGCCAATAAGAAGATACAAGCCAGTACTTGTGTGTGAAATTTTTTTACGTTTCGACAAACGCTGTTGCCATCATCAGAAATGACTCGGAAAAGAGGCGCAAAGTTACACTACTAACTTGCTTGTATTTTCTTGTTTGGACTTTTTAAAACCGTGAATTGTGCACCACAGTGAGGGGTGTTTTAGAACCAAGGCCCTTTAAGTAACAAGAAGTAAACAGGAGAAAGGAAACAGCTAGGGTATCAAAATAGTTCCATAAACATGATTTCTGTGTTTTTTTTATGGGGCTTATCATCTGCTCTTTCTGTTCTGTAGCATTTCGTGCTCAAACCTCTGGAGGGAAACTTCGCAAGCTCAAACGCATGTGACTTTGCCTTTTTTCCGGTGCCCGTTTGCCGCCCTTTTTCGTATTTCCGTTGTCATGCAGCAAAAAAGATATTTGGTAACCCCGAATCTAATAATCAATCGTTATGGGAGTTGACTTCAAATGATATCTGTAAAAAGGTTTTGACAAAGACGCTGCAAGGAAGGATCAGTGCCGTGACCTCGATGGTTCATAGAAGAAAGTGCTTTTAATCCGCATAAGGGCGCTACGGAATTAACTACGTTTTGATGTTTGTTTTAACTTTGTGCACAATCAGCAAAAAATATTGGGGCGTTGCCCTTTGCTATTACTTTCTTCAAAATCTAGCCGTTAAAACTTCAAGCAAGCTCCATCCCCTTTCACGTTAAAACGCGTAGTGGTCGTGCTGTAAGTTTTCCAACTTAATGGTGATGATCAAACATGTGTGCACAGTAATGGCGCATGTGTACGTACGGCATATAGTTGCAGTAATGTTTAACGAGTTCTGGTAATAACGTTTCGCATATAGGCCCGACGCCACATTTTCTGCAAAATCGTTTGCGTGTTGTTGATTTAACTGTAGACTTCAAGAACATGGCCACGAAAAGGTTTCATACTGTGTATGTTACAAAAAGCCTTTCTTTAGCATACTATTTTTTTAATAATTGAAGTTTTGTTTGGCTTGTGTGTCCAGCAAAAAACACGTAAACGAATAGGTAACAACCTTATACACCAGCCTAAACATGATAAAACTTTTGACCCACCTTGTTGCGTGCGAAGGCAATCTTTACGACCGGTAACGATCATAACGCTTTCGGGACAGCAGTCGTAAGCGGGTTGCAGCACGAGCTGATGTTTTACATTTGTTGACACGATCAAGATGACACAGCAAAGATTGTCAATAGTTAAACAACAAAATAACGCTTGGGACACTCCTGACATGCAGTAACCTTTCGCCAATGTTTTACGAGATATTTGATGTAACGAACAACATAGCTGACACATTTAAGGGCGTATAAAACCCAGGGTTATACTTGTGGACGCACCAGAGGCTTCATGACCGATTTTCCGGATTGATTTTGATTCTTATTCGTGTAAACGTAGGTTTAGGCGAGTTCTACTTTATTGCCGCTCAATGTTTGCCGCCCATAGAATTCAGAAAGAGGAAATATTAGCCAACTGACCCACAGATATATAATACACACTTTTATANTTATTCGTGTAAACGTAGGTTTAGGCGAGTTCTACTTTATTGCCGCTCAATGTTTGCCGCCCATAGAATTCAGAAAGAGGAAATATTAGCCAACTGACCCACAGATATATAATACACACTTTTATATTTGGCATAAATGAAGGGCGAGCAATTAGGCAATTGATGTTGCAGATCTTCTAAAGGAAAATGTTACGGGGCCACGAAAAAGAGACGGATTAACGCATCCCGAGACCTGTTTTGCAAAATCCAAGCAATTGCTATCCAAAAACTGCATCTAATAGTTGAATTGGAGTTAGCTGTCGTACAAGTTGGACAAAACAGGCCATTTTGGGACCCCGGTTCATTTAAAGGAAACACGGCTATGTTTTTAGTGCAAGTTTTATTGAACTATGATAAACATGGAACTTGTACAACAAGTTTGTATAACAAGCAAGTTTTATTGAACTATGATAAACATGGAACTTATTGCGTGACCCACCCTGGACTGGGAGTTTCACGAAGCTGCAGTTGTTTGTTTTCCGTTTTATT